>JZKD02S1678244.1:868700-884744 GCA_000966675.3 Picea glauca | reverse complement strand
GAAATGTCATGTTGTATATGAGTCTAGGCCTCGTAGTGTTATTATTACTTTGAACAGAAAATTGTACAGGATACCCGAGGCTGTCCCACCTAGTGCTATTTCCTTGATCTCTGCTAAGCAATGCAGGAAGGTCATCTCTCAGACGGGGAAGTTTGTCTTCTTCATGATCATCTCTCAGAATGAGAGAAAAATCATAGCCACATCCAGAATCTCTGCGGCCGACCTCTCCACACAGCAAAAGCAAGTAGATAAGGTCATGGAAGAATACTCTGATATCTTCTCCTCGCCTACTGGGGTACCTCTGCACTGCCAGGTCAAGTACCCCATCGATCTGACCCCCGACGCACTGCTACCCAATGGGCCAGTCTATCATCGCTCTCTGTTAGAGAATGGAGAGATCAAGCGACAGATCCAAGAATTTCTCCACAAGGGACACATCTGTCCTATCTCATCACCTTGTAGGAGCCCAATAATGCTGGTATAGAAGAAAGATGGAACCTGGCAACTTTGCATTGATTATCGAGCTCTGAATAAAATCACAGTCAGAAACCGGTAGCCGATTCCCCGAATCGATGACCTCCTTGATCAACTCATGGGGGCCAAATACTTCAGTAACATTGATCTGAAATCTCACTACCACCAGGTCCTGATAGAATAGACAGATGTATGGAAGACCACCTTCAAGTCAAAGGAAGGCCTTTTTGAATGGTTGGTCATGCCCTTTGGTCTGACAAATGCTCTAGCCACTTTCATGAGGATGATGGACGATATCCTGTGACCATTCACCAATACTTTTGTAGTGGTGTATCTTGATGACATTCTCATTTACAACAAGACTTGGGCCAAACACTTGCAGCATATTCAGCAGGTTCTGCACACCCTGCAGCAGCACAAGCTATATGCCAACTTGGAAAAATGCTCCTTCAGCATGGACAGGGTCCATTACCTAGGATAAATCATTGATCAACATGGCGTACATGTGGATCCAGCCAAGATCCAAGTCATTCATGACTGGCCAACCCCAACCACACTCACTGAGCTTCGGAGCTTCTTGGGCCTTGCCAATTTCTACCACAGGTTTGTGTTGGGATTCTCCCATATTGCATGGGCCCTCATCCAAATAACCAGGGGTGGTGGTAAGGAAAAATTTTCATGGGGCCAACCCCAACAACACCAATTCGATGATTTGAAGCAACGCTTTTGCTCAGCCCCAGTAATTTCACTACCAGACCTGCAACAGCCCTTTGAGATTGAGACTGATGCTTCAGACTATGCTTTGGGTGCCGTTCTCATGCAACATGGCCACCTCATGGCCTATCATAGTGAAACACTATCAGATGTTGTCCGTAAGTACCCTACTTACGACAAAGAAATGTACTCCATTGTGCAAGCTTGCCGCCAGTGGAGACATTACATTCTTGGCAGGGAGACAGTCATCCACTGATCATAAGCTGCTACAGTTCATGCAGACACAAGAAAAATTGTAGAATGACCTCCATCAAAAGTGGTCCACATACTTGCAGCAATTCCACCTCAACATCAAGTATAAAACATGAAGCACCAACCATGTCTTTGATTGCCTCAGCAGACCACCAGTCGTTGCACTCACCACAGTGCTAGACTCCTATGGCCATGAGACCTTTGGATGGCCCCAACTCTATGAGACAGACCTGGACTTCACCACCCATTACCAAATGTTGGGCGCAAAGGCAGTTGTCCATCATTTCCATCTTCAGGATGGGTTGTTATGTCGTCTGGGCCATATACGTGTTCCCTCAAGTGAGCGAGCGAAGCTGATCTCGGAAGCCCACTATATTTGGGTGGCAGGACACTTCGGCGTCGAAAAGACAGTGGCGATGCTACAAAAACATTTCTACTAGCCAAAACTTCGACAAGAGGTCAACACGTATATCAGGTCTTGCACTACTTGCGCTATTTCCAAACCAACCACTAAGAAATAGGGCCTGTACACCCCTCTTCCTACTCCTGAAATACCATGAGAATCCATCTCAATGGACTACATGTCAAGCCTCCTGTCCACCAAGCAGGGAAATGACTCTGTTTTTGTGGTTGTCGATCGCTTTTCTAAGATGGAAATTCTGGTTGCTTGCAAGAAGAGCATCACAACAGAAGTCACTGCCAAGCTCTTCTTTGAACGAGTCTGGGTACATTTTGGAATCCCACAAACCATTGTCTCAAATCGGGACAATCGATTTCTCAGCACATTCTAGTCGAGCCTTTGATCACTGCTGAACACCAAGCTCACCAAATCCACGGCCTTCCACCCCCAGATAGATGGCCAAACCGAGGTCGTAAATCGAATGATCGTGCATATCCTGTGCATGTATAATTCCAAGCACCCACGCACATGGGATGAGAGTCTTCCATATGTCTAGCATAGCTACAACTGAGCCCTGCATAGCTCAACCAGCCACAGCCCCTTTCAGGTGGGGTTGGGATTCCAACCATTGGGTCCCATAGATGTTTCACTTCCCCTTGCGGTCACCTCGACCGACTCCTCTCCTGCTCCAATTGAGGCTGACAAAGCCACCCGATTCATTGAGAGGATCCAACACATCCGCCAACAGGTTCAGGATATCCTACAAAAGTCTAATGACAAGTACAAGCAGTGCCATGATCAACATCGGGTTCAACATAAGTTTCAAGTGGGTGACAAAGTTTGGCTACACTTGCAGAAAGAATGCCTTACAGGACCCCATCGGAAGCTTCACCCACTCCGATATTGGTCGTACACCATCACCAAGGCTGTGGGGGATAATTCTTTTTCACTCAACATTCCTCCTTTCCTTGGCCTGCACCCAGTGTTCAACGTGGACCTCCTTCGACCTTATTTCCCACCATTATTGGACACCTCAGACGTAGCAGAAAAGCTGACACCAACAGAGCTCAACCCCGACTGCATACAACAGGCATCCAGTGATCAGATTGTGGACACACAGATCAAGGGAACTTGACAACAAAGGATCCAACTTTATCGAGTCGTCAAAGCAGGCCAGCTCCAACACCAAGGCAAGTGGCTCACTCGGGGCCAAATTCAACAGAAGTTTCCTCATCTGATGGGGGAACTCAACGCAATGAAGACCATTTCTTCCTAAGGATGGAGGATTGATCCAGGTGGATATCGGTGGCCACCCACCTTTTCCAACTGGGTCAAAACAACTTTCTAGCAATTTTGATAATTTACTATTTTTAGTAGTTTTTCGGGTCCTGAACTTCCGGAGCCATTTTGAGGCCCTAAACGACGTTTTTTGGGGTATGCTACAGTTTGTACAAATGTTGTATTCCTCGGATATATCTTTCCAATGGGCTATCATATGCCTAAAATGGAGATCATATGCAAAAGTTACGACCCCAGGAAGTTGATGTACTGACTTACCCAAACAGGGCCCACATGACTTTTGGCGCTTCATCTCCTAGGGTTAGGTTTTTGGATGTTTAGGGATTTTGAAACTCCTGTTTATTGTAAAAAGGCCTTGAGAGCCTCATTGTAATGATCTTCTTGCGAATGAGCATAGCCATCACATCTCTTCTCAGAGATAAGCCGCCACCATTCCAACAAGTTTGTTTTCCGCTGCATTTTACAGTTTCATCTTATTTCCTTATTGAATAGAAAATCAGTTTTACTGTATCTTTGTTATTCTTTGTTAAGCATCTGGTAATAATCTGTAGTCATTTCATTCTTCTCATAAAATCTGGATCAATTATGGTCAAACAACTCGCTTCCAAGCTGTTGTCACAACAAAATGGGTAATTAGGGATAATGGGAATGAGATTTGAATGTGCCTTTAATATTTAGAGGGATAAGTTGAAACCGTTCTTAGTTGGTTCAATGAGTTTTTCCATTCTCTTATGCCACCTAGACTCCAAATAATAATTATCCCTATCCTCATATCTAAACCCAAATGGAATACATTATTCAACCAATCCATCACTAGCTATTGACCATAAACTAAGAGATTGATAATCCACAACAACAAGTAGACTAAGTGGAAAATATTAATGCCTCTAGGTTTTTTTTTATCTATAAATCCATTAATAATTATATCCTTCTATTCCAAAATAAATTTCACACACCCTAAAGGCATTTGTAATCTCAAAAAAGTTCATGAGACCATCCCAATTTGGATCATGACAATAGCCCACACATAATATTCAAACAACAACTCATCATGAAAAATGAAATTTATGATCTTAAGTGAAATGGATTGGATAATTATATTATTTTTCATCCATCTCAATGCCGTCAGAGCTATATATTTTAACCTTGTACAATATTTAATGCAAACAGATTTTCAATAAAATAACAGAAAAGATACAATGGCAAATACAAACATTACACAAACAATTTTCCCCTGGAAACCCAAATTGAGAAAACCAACATATTCTATATTCATTCATAGTGATACATTGTTTACAATACAATATGCATATAGGATCCAATGGCATCCAATACCCTAACCCAATGACCTAGATTATTCAACAACCCTAATTCCTTAATCGGAAATAGAAAACCATCGACAAAAAACCATGTGCCGAAAAACCACCCAACAATGGACATGAAAACCAAGGAAACACGAAAAATGAGGCAAAAATGAGACACTAATAATCGTGCAATGAATATAACACAGTCCCAACATTATCCCACTTGTTGTTTTCTTTGCATATAGGGGGTTACAGGGTTACATAGTCAACAATCCAAGGCAACAATGCCCATGGATCCTCTACACCAAGATAACTTCTCAGTGCTCACAAATTTTGTTAATGAATCCGCAATATTCTTCAAAGTGTCTACCTTCATCAACAACACTTTCTTTTATTCAACTATGTCTTTCACAAAGTGATATTGAATATCAATATGCTTTGTCTTTGAATGGTAAGCCAGGTTCTTCGCCAAAAAAATTGCACTCTGACTGTCACAATCTATCCTTACAACTTGTTGTACCAACCCAATACTAGAACAAAATCTTTTTAACCATGTTGCTTCCTTACTTGCATGAGTGGATGCCATGTATTCAACTTTTGTAGTTGAAAGTGCCACTACAACCTGTCTTTTGCTCATCCAACTTATTGCTCCACCAAATAGGTTAAACACATACCCACTTGTATATATCCTACGATCCATATCTCCAGCCCAGTCTGCATCTACAAAGCAATGTATATCCAACATTCTGTCCAATCTCGATCTTCCTTGGTAGCACAATCCATATCTAGCAGTGCCACGCAAATACCTGAAAACCCTTTTTACTGCTATTCAATGCTCCTTCCCTAGTTTTGACATATACCTGCTTAAAACTCCCACTGCATGTGCAATGTCTGATCTAGTATAGACCATTGAATACATCAAAATACCAATTTCACTTGCATATGGAACATGAGACATGTCCTCCTCCTCATCTTGTGTCTTGGTACACTGATCCACACATAAATTTACACCAACATGAATAGGAACCTTGACCGATTTACATTCCTGCATATTAAACCTCTGCAGTATTGTATCGGCATATTTTCTTTGATTTAACTAGAGTTTCCTCTTTTTCCGATCTCTTTTAATTTCCATTCCCAAAATGAAATTTGAAGCACCGATATCCTTCATGTCAAATTTAGAGGACAACTGAGTCTTCACATCCTGGATAATCTCCTTGTTGTTTCCTATCAACAACATGTCATCCACATACAAGACCAAATAAATCAAATGATCACCAATTAATTTAAAATAAACACAATGATCCTCTTTGCTTCTTGTGAAACCAATCCCCAACATATAAGTATCAAATTTTTGATACCACATCCTTGGTGATTGTTTTAAACCATACAGGGACTTTTTCAGCTTGCATAACAGTTCCTTCTTTTTCGTTACAACAAATCCTTCTGGCTACTTCATATAGTTTTCTTCTTCCATTTCTCCATGTAGGAATGTTGTCTTCACATCCATCTTCTCTACCTCAAAATCAAATGAAGCAACAACAGATAATAGAAATATTATAGAGGTTAACTTGGAAAGAAGAGAAAAAATCTCACCAAAATCTACTCCCTCAAACTGGGAATAACCCTTTTCTACTAACTCAGCTTTGTATTTACCCACTTTTCCTTCTGCATTCAACTTCTTTTTAAATACCCATTTGCTACCAATGGGATTTCTTCCAGCCGAACAATACACTAGATCCCAAGCCTCATTCTTATCCAAGGCTACCATTTCTTCATCCATGGCCTTTTTCCAGAGATTTCCATCCTCTGAATCCACTACCTCCCTGAAATTTCTAGGATCATCATCAGTAATAGACAAAGAAAAAATTGAACGGAAATCAAATGGAGTATACATTTATGGTAGCCTTCTTTCTTGAATCGATCTTCTCAATACTGGAGTATGATGATCTTATTCTTCTGATTCATGTTCTTCTGTAGAGTCGGATTCATCATCCTTTAAATCATAATCTATTTTCTCTGGTTCTTCCTTACTTGGTAGGACTTCCTATTTAACAACATCCTTCATTTCTATAAATACCACATCTCGACTATACACTACCTTCTTAGTTTCTGGGTTCAAAATATTATAACCTTTGAGACCGTCTTTATATCCAATAAAGATACACTTTTCATCCTTCTTATCTAGCTTACTCATGTTTTCCTTTGGAACATGATCATATGCATCACAACCAAATACCTTGAGATGTGTGAGAGAAGGTTTCTTACCATTCCATACCTCTTGTGGAGTCTTGTCATCCAACACTGATGAGGGTGATTTGTTGACAAAGTAACTTGCAGTACCCACTACCTCTACCAATAATTCTTTCCCTAACCCAACACCACTAAGCATGCACCTTGCTTTTTCCATCAGCGTCTTTTTCATCCTTTCTGCAACTCCATTCTACTGAGGTGTATATGGAGTAGTCATTTGCCTTGATATACTGTACTTCTTACATAATTCTTTAAATTCATTCTTGTAGAACTCTCTGTCATGATTTGTCCTTGACGACTTAATTCTTTTCTATGTTTGATTCTCAACAAGAGCCTTAAACTCTTTAAACCTATCAAAGACTTCATATTTTTTCCTGAGTAAATATATCCAAGTATTCCTCGAAAATTCATCTATAAATGAGACATAGTACACATATTTTCCCAATGATGGGACTGACACAGGTCCAAAAACATCACTGTGAACTAGCTGTAAAATTCCTTCTGCCCTCGTTCCACCAAAGGGGAATCTTACCCGATTATGCTTCCCATATACACAGTGTTCACATAAATCAAAATCCAAAGAGCAGTTAGACATACCTTCAACCATACCTTTACCGTGTATTAATTCGAAGACCCTTCTCTCTTATATGCCTTATTATTTGATGCCACATCATAACCTTTTCTTCAAAGACTGTAGGAGTTATTTCTTCTTCAACTCCAATATCATGAACAATGGAACTATTACACCTATCACTAATAGTGCTTCCTTGAAACTTATATAGAGTTCCAAACCAAACTCCCTTCAACAACATCATTGCTCCTCGAACCATCCTACAGGTTTCCTTTTCAAATATTGTTTTTACCCCTGCATCGTCCCTTTTGCTTACAGAAATCAAATTTCTGGAAAATCTTGGGATTCACATAACACTAGGTAGTTCTCTAATCCTTCCATATATGAGCCTCAACTTGACGTTTCCTTGACCTATGATTCTGGTTGTCAATTCATCACCTAGAAAAACATTACCTCCATCATACCTTTCATATTCACAGAACCACTCCCTGTGGGGAGTCATATCAAAGGATGCACCTGAGTCAACCAACCATGCCTCATGATATGCATGTGTGCTTGAAGAAGCCAAGTACACATCCCCTCCTTATTCCTTGGAGGTATTTTCTTTTGTAGAAGGATATTCTTCAGATCCCTTCTTTTTCTCAACTTTGGATCTACACTGCTTCTTGTAGTGCCCTTCTTTTCCACATATCCAACATACCTTTACAAAATTTATGAGAGATTTAGACCTACCCTTAGACTTAGATCTCCCACTTGAGAAATTAGATCTACTTCTTTCCTAGAAGCGTCCACTTGCAAATAATGTGTTTGTGGTCTGTCCTTCCATATTCTTTCATCTCATCTCCTCTGACAACAAGGATGAGACCACTTCATAAAACTTCAAGGAAGTTGTATTACTACCTATGGCCAGAACCAGACTATCCCATGAGTCTGGTAAAGAACACAGTAAATTGATACACTTATCTTCATTTGAAATTTTAATCTCAATAGATACTAACGAACTTACCACAGTATTGAAGGAATTCAAATTCTTTTCCACCAAGTCTCCATCTCCCTTCCTCAGGTTATACAACTTCTTTCTCAGGAATAGTTTATTTACTGGGGACTTAGACTGGTACAACTTCCCCAACTTATCCCATAAATCCTTGTATCTTCCTCTGACACATTCAGTAATATTGAATCCGAGAGACACAATCGAATTGTTCTCTTCAACTTTCGATCCAAATTTTTCCAGTCATTTGTTGAAGTTCTTGTAGGTGCAGTACCTGGATCTACCATGATCCACTGATCTCTGTCCACCGATAGATCTTCCATCTTGATCTTCCACAACTCAAAACTTTTCCCATTAAACTTCTCGATCTCCATTTTTGAATTGCTCGTCATTTCTTTTCACCTGAAAAATCAATACCACAGATCTCCCACTGTAACAAGGCTTATCACAGACCTGAGCCAAACCCTTGACCACAAAGGCATCCCCTTGAAGCCAACAAAGCTATGATACCAAATGTAGATTTTAACCTTGCATAATATTTACCATAAACAGATTTTTAGTAAAATAAAAGAAAAGATACAATGGAAAATACAAACATTACACAGAGATTTTTCCCCTGGAAACCCAAACCGGGAAAACCAACATATTCTATATTCATTCATAGTGTTACATTGTTTACAATACAATATACATATAGGAGCTAGCGACATCCAAAACCCTAATCCAATGACCTAGATTTGTCAACAACCCTAAATCATTAATCGGAAATAGAAAAACATTGGTAAAAAACCATGTTTCAAAAAACCGCCCAACAATGGACACAAAAATCGAGGCATCACAAAAAATGAGGAAAAAATGTGACACATTTCCCTAGGAAAAAGAAATCTAGAGGGAGCTGCTCTTGAACCCCCGCACGAGAGGATTTTTCCCCTTTGCACACTCGACACAACGTACAAACTACTACTTGTGCAAAGAATATAACACATACCCAACAAGAGCGAAAAAACGGAGCAATTAGCTTGCAGGGCCATTTTAGTGGTAGGTCCCAATTTGGAAAATTGTGGTTTGAAACCTTCTAGGGCCATTTTGAGGCATTAAACAACATTTTTGGGGGTTTTGGTGTTTAGAATTTGTGCCCACACCCCTGATTATGTTCTACACTCCGAGACCTTTCCATTTGTGAGTCAAAATCCTCAATCAAAGATCATATGCAAAATTTATGCCTCTCTCAAGTTGAATAACCATGTTGACCACCATGGTACAAGAGGATGCCATGTGAGCCCCTGTTACTCATGCATATGGGGCTAGCCACATATGTAATTTCAATAAGTTTATAAAATTTCCAAAACCATATCACAATTGAGGGTTAGGGAAGTCAAAACCCTACCCCTAGATGACTATCGGGCTATGTTAAATACTAGATCACTAGGAGGAAACCTATGTTATTGTATTTTGTTCCATAGCAAAGAAGAACAAATGGGAGTGGGAAAATTAAAGAGAATAATAATGTAGGGGTTAGTGTTTTTCAGAAGCATAACAGGTCTTATGTCTCAGGTGACTTTATAGAGAGTTCCCTCTCCTTTTTACTTGCATTATTTCCATACCAGAGAAAAGAGAGTAGAGCAGTCTCACCTTCTAGATGGGTTTTCTCTTGCAAGGGTTTCCTATAGAAAATATTTGTGTTATTTTGTGGATGGTGTGTGATTGTGTTTTACTGTTCTATATTTTCCACATTTGATCTATTTTATGCATAAGCAGGAAAATCAATAACTAAATATTCTATAATATAAATGAATTTAACCTTCATAGTGTAGATTTCAGATTTATTTATCATATTTTTTGTGATGAACCCCAGTTTTATTTATCATTTTTTTGGGGATGAATTGTTCTAGTGGAATATCCACGATAGTTTACATATCATATTTTTATCAAATAAGGTTTATTTTTCGTATTTGTGGAAGCTGTAGGGATCCACAAATCGGTTTAATAAAGTCGCAGAATCCTAGCCATGGTCGATGAGTTTGATTATAAAAACCCTTGAGATATGTTTGACAACACAAGTATTCCAAAAGAGGATGACCACCTTTAGTAACCACTCACACAACCAGATCAAACATAAATACACCAATGTTTTGACAACATAAATACACCAATGTTTTGACCTGGTAAAACCACCAATGTTTTGACATGGTAAAACCACCAATGTTTTGACGTGGAAAAACCCCTTCGGTGAAACATCCACAACCCTAGCCAATGTGACTACTTGGATCAATCTATTATTGCAAAAGAAAAAGATTATGCAAAGATTTACAAGAGAGTTTCTCACAATCAATCATTGGTGAATGACCCTCAATCCTCTTTAAATAGAGATCATGGACCAATCAAGTGCTAAGACACAAATCAATGTAGTCATTAAAATCGAGGAGAATATGATCCATCATATCACTCTATTTCGGGAACATATTGTGACTATCAGATTACCTAACTACAAATGCATACTAAATAAACACACTAAGAAACACACTTTTACCTAACAACACGTTAAACCAAGTTGATCTTAACTAACTCCTAAGTGTCTAAATATCCTAACAAGGTCTAGTAGAGGAGAGATTTGTGAGGTTGGAGGAGAAATTCGTTGAAACATCTCACAATATGTCCCTCCTCATGGTGGCTCTAGCAAGCAAGCTTAGACCATTCGAAGAAGTTGGAAGCTCAAACTCAAAGGCTGGATCATACATTAAAATCAAGAGATAATGAATACCTAGAAAATAAGTCATAGAAAGAACCTGAGAAAGAGCAGTGAAGTTCTAGTTCCATAAACCCTTCACATCCCCTATTCAATATGGAAGTGAAAGTGGAAATAAATCCATAAAAAGGTGAGATCGATGCACTAAAATTGAATCATTGGTTGCAACAACTAGAAGTTTATTTGGTAGATTGAATTTAGATGTCCAATATTTAACTTGGTGGGAAATTCATACAAAAACACTTAGGCTAGATGTCACATACCCACTACCTCAATCAAAATTTTCGTTGATTTCTACTGAATCTGAGCCCCCAAATTACCTACGAAGGCCTAGCGCAAGCTAGATCTTTCTCTCTCCCCATTCCCATGCGGTCACTGGTCATGGTCATAGTTCAAATAATCATGGTGCCTCTTTGTATTTCACTCCTCAGTGCTACAGGGGTGTTGAATCATTTGACTCTGCAACTGCTGAACCCCGACAGGGCTAGCGTCCGACCAATAGGGACGAATCCCAACAAGGATAGAGAACAGCCAATGAGGATAGGCCCCGTCGCATAGTTAAGTGGAATACAAGTGGCAGAGGGGGAAGTGTGACACGGTAGTCGACAGGACAGGAGGGGGCCCCACTTCACATGCCACACTATTCTGGACCCCCCCCCATTAAAGGTAGAATGGAAAGGGGGGTTCGAAATTCATCTAAGCATCGTTGATCAAGGTGAATTAATCTCAATCGTTTGAGAGTTGCACGTCCGATTCCGGAGCCCCCCCCCCACAGCTAAAGGCAGAACAACAAGGGGGATCCAAAATGAAACCTTAGCCGTAGATCTAGGCAGGTGGATTTCAACCATCCTGATCTGCTCGTCACTTGCCCTAAGGCGCATTCACACCCCAGCTTAAAGTTGACATCTCTTCTCCACATCTGGCAGTCATTATAGACCATGAGGTTCCCCGAAGGAATCTCATCCATTCATCGGGACTTAGCCACATGCTAACGTCTCGACATTATGGGTTGGGATTTATCAAGGCGAGAGTTCAGATTCTTGTCAATGAAACTCCCAAATCCCTGATACCCGATTTCCCGAAATGGGTGATCTCTTGACACGTCTCCTCCTTAAATCAGATGGTCCATGTCTGTTCCTAGGTTTCCACAATGGAAAGTTATGATCTCTCGTCACCAGGACTTCCGATTCCGCGATTCCCGATTTCCCGAAATGGGTAATCCTATGACATGTGGCCTCCATCATTTGGACGGATTAGATCTATTTTGGGTTTTTCACCATGGAAAATCCTAAACTCTCATCATCAAGATTCCCGATTCTGTGATTCCTGCTTCCCCGAAATGCGTAATCCTATGACACATGGCCTCCGTCATTCGGACGGCTCGAATTGGTTCCTACCCATGCATTCTTCCATGACTCCCTGTTCGTGGAAAAATCAACGGTCCAGATACTCCCATGGACCTTGGAGATCTACGGTCCCGAAATCTTCGCTGTCCACGAAGACACAGAAAACAAAGGGGTAAGGCATTTAACACCCTACTTACTCCTACCAATCTAACGGTCATGCCTGACCACAAGTTTCCCGATGGAATCTCGTCCATCGATTCGATACTTCATCCTTATACTGCCATCTCGATTTTTTCAAGAGGATCGTTCCTCCTCGTGCAGGGTTACTAAGGCCTTACGCCTTCACAATCGCTTTCCCAGTTCTTGATGGGCTTTTCAAGGAGGGTATCTCTATGGGGAGATTCACCCAGGGTACTATCTGAGGCAGATAAGGGTATCATCCTCCTGAGAACTAGACATGAAGTTTGAATTAGATCAGTACGCATATAAATAACGATTCATGAGGACATAAGCCATACATAGTCTTTCCATACAAATATACAACTACTAGTACTGATCAAAATACCATACAGACATTCTTATAATGAAATCATTCATAGTTTCACAACTTATGAGCATATTTATCATAATACATATATTTAAAGATGCCAAAGGCAAAACACTTATCATAAAGTAACACCATAGGTTATGCAACTACTGAGAGGGGTGCTTGTTTCCACCCAACCGTAGGCTCAGCGCCTCCCAGTGGATTTACCACTAGCCACCCCCAAGCTGAGACCACGATGATGTGAGATTGCGTCTCTGTCTACCGGCAACCAGGAGTGAAGGCTACTCTCCTTCCTCTCTGCTATCACTCACTCAGCATGTTGCCAGAGTTCTCCTCTTCCCCTCACGTCTCCCCCCAACTGCTTCTACCCCATGCCTTATCCTCTTGCGAGGTTGCGTGTGGTGCGATTTCCCTCGCATTGGTCAATAATGATGGCTCTACAGATGGGCGGTTCACCTCCCCATCCCTCATTAATTCCTGAGGAGCCATCAACCTACCAGCCTGTGAGACATTTACTTCGGGGCCAGTGAGCCGCTTTTGGTTCTCCGGGCCAGTGAAGTCCAAATATGGTATTAATTCTTGGTGGAAGTTAACGCCACCTTTCCAGGTTCCTTCCACCGCCATCGTGGTATCTTTTTCTACACATCCCCTCTCAGCAGTCCTGCAATATAATTTCATAATGTTATTCACATTCATTGACCTTTTCCATAAGGTCCATTCACATCACATATTCACATTCATGAGTTTGCCACAGTTCTGGCCAGTCCGGTTATTTTTACAAACTGGGGGAAACATGGTGTTACAATTACCTCCACCTTAAAGGAACATCGTCCTCGATGTTCTTATATTTTAACATGAATTGTATGTACAGAGGTAAGCAAATTCGGATATGCCTATCGCATGGCATCCTCCATTTCCCATGTAGCCTCATCTGGCTAAAATGTCTCCACTGCACCTTTACCTATGCAATGGTTCAGTTCCAGAGCGGGGTTTCCTTTCTGTCCAATATGCATTGCGGTTCTAGTAGAAATTATCCCTTTGGTTCCACCTGGATCACAGACCAGTCAATTATATGATTAGCATCATGTACAAATTTATTCAATAATGAAACATGGAAAACATTATGTGCTTTTACTATGGGAGGAAGTGTTAGCCGATAGGCTACAGGTCCCATTCTTTCTAGAACCTCAACGGGACCACAATACCGGGGTGCCAACTTGGCACAAGATCCCATTTTCAGGGAAATCCTTCTGGGCTTAATTATGAGATATACATGGTCTCCCATTTTGAACTCTCTTGGAGCTCTCTTTTGATCAGCATAATTTTTCTGTTGGTTCTGAGCGACCTTCAGATTTTGTTTTATTTGAGTCACTTGCTGTTCCATTTCTTTCAACATGTTGGGTCCAAAAGAAATCCTATTTACAAGATTACTCCAGATGACTAGAGTATTACATGGCCTACCATAGAGGACCTCAAAGGGACTCATCTTTAAGGATGCTTGGTAGCCATTGTTGTAGGCGAATTCTACCAATGGCAGGTAGTCTCTCCATTTTTTGGGTTGATGCATTACATGCATTCTTAACATATCCTCTAATATTTGATTCACTCTTTCTGTCTGTCCGTCAGTTTGAGGGTGATAGGCGGTGCTAAACAACAGTTTGGTCTCTAAACCAACCATCAGTGATTTTCAAAAATTGGAAGTAAATTTTGTGTCTCTGTCAGACACTATCTCTTTCGGCATACCGTGCAGTCTGAATACCTCTTTCATGAACACCTGGGTGATATCTATCACCTTGCAGGTTGATTTGATGGGGATGAAATGAGCAGACTTGCTCAGTTTATCCACCACTACCATAATAGCGTCATTCTGTTTGGTTGAATTTGGAAATCCAGTGATAAAATCCATGGAGATTGTTTCCCATTTCCATTCTGGGATGGGTAAAGGGTGTAATAGTCCTGTTGGGTGTCGATTTTCTGCTTTAACCTGTTGGCATTCTATACATTGGGCCAAATATTTGGCTATGTCTTTCTTCAATCCATGCCAATAAAATTGTTTCCGGGTGGTAGTAATCATCTTCCGGTATCCTGGGTGACCAGTGTATGGTATTTTATGTAGTTCATCCATAATGACCCTCTTCAATTCGTCACAATTTGGAATGTATAGTCTATCTCTGTAAGTGAGAAGACCTCCTTCGGTCATCTGGTATCCTTCATATTTTACTCCAACGGGTTCTTGCTGTAAGTATAGGGTTATAGTCTAAACAAAGGGATATGTCTCCTGTGCATTTCTGACTCTGTTCTTGACATCTGTCTTGCAGGTACTCACCGCTGCCAGGTGAATTATTTTCATGCTTCTGCTAAGGCCATCAGCCACCCTATTTTCTTTCCCTTTAATGTGTTTGATTTCAAAATCAAATTCTCTAAGGAGGGCCATCCATCTAGCTTGTCTAGCATTGATCTTTGGTTGATCAAACAAATACCGCAATCCACAGTGATATGTCATAAGTACAAATTTTCTTCCCAGGAGGTAATGCCTCGACATTTTCAAGGCATGCACTATGGCAGCTAGTTCTAGATCATGAGTCACATATTTGACTTCATGTCGTTCAATTTTTGGGATTCATAGCAGATCACACTTCCTTCCTACATAAGGACTCCTCCGATCCCTTCCTTATAGGCATCTGTGCACACAAGGAAGTCAGCTTCTGGGTCAACAATTTTCAACACGAGTGCATGGGTTAGTAGATGTTTCAAGGTTTGAAATATTTCTTCACATTGTTGTGTCCACAGGAATTTTGTCCCCTTCTTCTGGAGGGCAATGATTGGACAACCAATTTTGGAGAATCCTTTTATAAATATCCTATAGTATCCCGCCAATCCCATAAAGGATCTGATGTCTGAAATATCATTTTGGGTAGGCCACTCCATGATAGACCTGATCTTGTCAGGATCTACTGCTACCCCTTCCTCGGATAGAACATGTCCCAAGTAATGTATTTGCTTCTGAAAAAAGTCACATTTGTTGAATTTATCATAGAGCTGATGCTCTCTTAGAACTTGCAGCACAAGTCTAAGATGCTCTTCATGTTCTTCTCTATTCTTAGAGTAGATTAATATGTCATCAATAAAAACTAGTACAAATTTATC
>JZKD02S1678244.1:849269-861281 GCA_000966675.3 Picea glauca | reverse complement strand
GCAAGGGGTACTTGTTCTTTATGGTTACTTTATTAAGTTGTCTATAATCTATGCACAGTCTAAGGGTGCCATCCTTCTTTTTCACAAATAGGACTGGTGCTCCCCATGGGGACACACTGGGCCAAATATAACCCTTATCCATCATTTCTTTCAATTGTAATTTGAGTTCCACTAACTCAGGTGTTCTCATCCGGTAGGGTGTCCTAGACACCAGCATAGCTCCTGGTGCGAGCTCTATTGAGAAGTCAATGTCTCTTCTCGGAGGTAGACCCGATACCTCTTTCAAAAACACATCTCTATATTCTTTCAAGATAGGGTGATCATGAGGGCTTGTTTTAGCACCTTTGATTGTTTTCAACGCCTGTATTGCATATAGGGGACATCCCTTTTGGCAATACTTTCTCATTTGCAGGGCTGATATTTGCCTCACCGAGACCAGTTTTCGGATCCCTTGGAGGGTTATCCTTTTTCCTTCCTTGCTCACACATTCTAAGGTTTTATGGTAACGGTCCAATTTGGCTTTATGGGTGGCCCGCCAGTCCATACTAATAAACAGATCGTATGATCCCAGGGGTAATACGTTAAGGGTTGCTTGGGTGGGGAATTCACCCAGCATTAACTGGTAGGCTGGTATGACCTCTGCTACCCTTCTTTTAGTGCCAGTTGCTAACTGTACCAACCATGGATTGGTTTGTTTTTTTGGCTGTAGCATACACATGTCCACAGTCTTAGGGGCTATATAACACAAATTTGAACCAGGGTCAATCAAAACAGACACCAGATAGTTGAAAAACATACCTTCTATTTCCACCAATGAAGCTTGGTGGTCATCTTGGTTATTATCCAATGCTACATAAATCTGCAGCACAGTCCTTGCCACATCATTGACTGTGGGAGCTTCTTGAATGTTAGAAACTTTCCGACTATTCTGTTGTCGGTGTGGACAGTCTCTCAGGAGATGCTCTTCTCCGCAACCCCAACATTTCAAAGGTTCTTTCTTTGGGTTATTAGTCTTCACTAGTATAGGTCCAGAAATTTTACTTCCGTCCATCAAGGGAAAGTTCTGCTAGAGTACACTCTAGGCTGGAAAGTTCATTCTGGGGTTCTTCTTGTAGTTCTTAAAATCTGAGGATTTGATCCCCTTTTTCTGAAATCTCGAACCACTCTTCTGTTTCTAGTCTCCACGAGACTCTGCCCGATGTCCATATTGTTCATGACAATATGTTTCCTTTCGAATAGTGTCTTCTAAGGTCTTTGGCTCGTCGAATTCAATTCGGTTCCGATATTCCTTGGGTAGCCCACTGATGAAGCATTGCACCTTTTCCTTCTCTACTTTGATGTAGGGCACATATCTCAATGGTACCCAAAAGAAAATGGTCACAGAGATTTAGGGTGTGTTGAGTACTCAAAAAATGGCGATTCATTAGGTGGACGTAGAATCTTTGTTCCTCTTTTGTTTCCCTTGAGTTATTACTGAACCACGGAATAGATATCTCTTATACTTCTTTTATTTGTACTAACCGAAGTTATCAATTTTTTTATTTATTTATTTATTGGAAGTATTGTTTTAGGGCTTGACCATTCACTAGAAGGGCATCAGGTTTCCCCCTCAGATCTTGCAACTGATAAGTACCTACCCCGATCTTCTAAGCCACCTGGAAAGGCCCAAGACATAGGCTTTGAAACTTGGAATGTTTCCCCTTAGGTTCATTTTCCCTATCCCACTTCAGGACTAAGTCTCCTACCTCAAAGCTCTTTTCTTTAGCCTTATGCTTATTGAACCATCTTTTCACTATCTGTTGGTGAGCCGAGAATTTTGACTTAGATTTCTCTCTCTCTTCTTCCAACATGAGCAGAGTGTTGATTCTTTGTTGCATGGTCAGGGATGGTTCTTCGTTAGAATTTTGGGCTAACTGGAGAGATGGTAGATAAAGCCCGCTCAGGAGGATGGCTTCTTGTCCATAGACCAGAAAGTATGGGGAATTCCCTATAGCTTATTTGGGTGTGACCTTGTCATCCCATAGGGCATTAGGGAGTTGGTTATGTCAATTTCTTTGGTTATCTGTAACTGTCTTCTTCAGTATCCTCACTAGGTTTTTATTAGTTGATTATGCCACACCGTTTCCCTAAGGGTAGTAATTTTTGGAGTACTTGATTATGATTCCTTTATCCAGAGTGAAATCAGTCAATCAGGTAGAGGAGAAGTAAGTTGCATTATTAAAGACCAAAACAAAGGGGACACCAAACCTCGTAACCAGTTGTTGTTCTATAAATTGGATCACTAATTTCTCGTTTACATGAGTCAGAGGAATTGCCTATGCCCATTTTGTAAAATAGTTAGTAGCAGTAAGAATGTACTTGTGCAATTTTGAAGAGCTAGGCATAATTTATCCTATTATATCCAACCCCCACTGCTCAAAAGGCCTAGAGACAGTCACAGGATGGAGTGGAACTGCTGCCCTTTTCTCTTTGCCAGCATTTATTTGACAAGTCTTACAATTTCTAGTGTAAGTATGAGCATCCTTGAACAAAGTAGGACAATAATAACTGGCTCTTAGAATTTTATGAGACATGGTGTTCCCCGCGAAATGTCCTCCTAAGGGGTCGTCGTGGAGTTCCTTCAGCACTTTATCTACATCTTCACATTCGAGACATCTCAGCAATACCCCATCATAGTTGATGCAGAAGAGCATCAAATTTATAAGGCAATATTGCATGGATTTTAATCGGAGGGCTCTTCTCTCTTTGGGGTTGAGGCTTTCGAGACAAGTCTCATGATGTAATAGATAGGCTAAATCATTGTACCAGGAGCATTGTCCCGGGGAAATGTGTGTTTCTTCACCATACAATAGTTTTATGTCATTTTCCCACCTGAGATCTTCATTTACTTGATCCTGGGCTTCGACTGTGAGCTTGCACAAACATTGTCCTTTTACTAACTTGGTGGGTTTTATATCTAGATCAAATTCCTGGACTACCACCATCCAATTTCCTCTTCTTTCTCCCATCTCTTGTTGGTTAAACAAGGATCGACCTACGGGGTGTGGCACAATCACCTTGGTGTGATTTTTGAGGATGTAAGACCTGAAATGTTTTACTGCCTTATAGATTGCATAGGCCTGCTTGTCTATGGTAGGAAAATTAAGCTCAGCCCTTTGAATATTGGTACTCATAAAATACACTAGGGATTCATTGTTGTCATCATCCTTCTGAATCAAGACCGTCGCTAATGATTGGTCGGAAGTGAAGGTATATAGATTAAAGTCTCTATTAAAATAGGGACTTTGCAACACCAGAGCCTGGGATATGGCATCTTTGATGTTGTTGAAAGAATATTTTTGTTCATCATCCCACTTAAATTCGACATCTTTGCGAATCATCTTTTGTAAGGGTTTAATAATTTCGGCGAAGTCGGGAGTGAACTTCCTCACAAAATTGATTTGCCTGAAGAAAGATTGCATGGCCTTCTTGTTATGGGGTAGAGAAAGTTGTGCTATGGCCTTAATCCTTTCGGGGTCTATACGAATCCCTACTTGAGATATAATATGACATAACAACTTTCCTTCTTCAACCCCAAAGATAGTTTTCTTAGGATTTAATGATATACCGTATTTCCTGCATCTTTCAAAAATCTAAGTTAAGTGTTGGATGTGCTCTTCCCTATTCTTCGAATACACTGTTACGTCATCTAAATATACTACTATGCACTTGTTTATAAGTCCCCAGAATGTCATGTTCATGGCCCTTTGGAAGGTGGCTCCTGCATTAATTAGGCCAAAAGGCATGCATTTATAAGAGAAGGTTCCCCATTTGGTTCGAAAGGTAGCTTTTAATAGGTCTTCCTCTGAAACCAACACTTGATTGTACCCTCAAAAACCATCTAGAAGAGAAAAAACCTCTAAGCCCGATGCGGTCTGCAGGAGTTGCTCCATCAGTGAGATGGGATAATTATCCTTCTCCAAAGCTTTGTTGAGGTTCCGAAAGTCTATGCACAGTCGGATCTCTCTCGATTTTTTCCTTACCGGAACGAGATTTTCTACCCAGATAGAATGCCTAACCTTGAAAATTGTCTTCGCATCCAGGAGTTTCCTTAATTCCTAATACATGAGAGGCTCTAATGAAGGGTGATACTTCTTGATATTTGTTGGAAAGGTTTGACTTTGGGTTTCAGCAGGATGGTGTTGAATAATATGGGTATCATACATTTTCAACTCCTTATAGGACCATGCAAAGACATCCTAATATTGTCTAAACAATTTGAGGTAGGCTCTCCTTTATTCCTTAGATATAGTTTTTCCACAATTTACATGCCTTGGGTTCTCTAGGATCCCAAGATTCACAGTTTCATGGAGGGGACAAGAGCTACCAATCTTGGCATTTTTAGGTCCTTTGAATCATTCCTTTAGATCAAACAGATTCTCTAGATTAACTATCCCTTTCGGGATTGTATGGACCTTTGATCTACCCATATGTTGGTCTGCCCGAGAGTCTGTTTCCATGGAGTTCTCTTGGAACTCTTCATCGTCAATAGAGAGATCTTTGAAATTGTCATGATTGGTTAAGAAACTTAATATATGTTCATCCCCTTCAAATACTAAATCCAATTAGAAATGTTATTAGGTACCAACATCCTGTAGAGAAGTTCTACAATGAATCGGGAGGCTTCATAATCTTCTAAAGGTGATAGTCTAGAAGTGGTCGTGGCCAGGGAGTTAGTAAGGATATTCTTTGCTCTAGGGATTGCAATGATATTGAAAGCCTCAAAGAATTATATTAACCTATGCACCTCCTGCTGGTAATTCTTAAGATGAGACGAATTGCAATGTATAGTATTTGTTACTTGCCTAACAATGATTTCAGAATCTCCGAAGAATTTTAGTTCCCTGACATCCATATCTATGGCTTTATTTAACCCCTATACCATAGCTTCATACTCGACAGTGTTATTGGTACACTCAAATTCTAGCCTACAAGATAAGAAATGGTGTTTACCTTTCTAATTGATGAGGATGCACCCTACTCCTGACCCTTCTTGCAATTTGGATCCATCAAAATATAGGGTTGAAATACATCAATGAAAATCATTCCTTGCTCTATCATTGTTAATGTTATGTTTCCTGACCTTTCCTTCCTCCTGTCCTAGCACGGGGTTTTGACAAAAGAGAGAGTCTTCTATCAGCATCGGTGATTCCTCTTGGAAAGGGACCTCAGAATTTTGGGTAAGTAGAAGATCGGATAGGAGAGGAGCAAAGTTCCCAAAATGGGAGTCACATAAGTAATTGCCCAATATGGGAAAATCAGTAGAGGCTGGTTCATTTGAGGTTTCCAAATCGATGATCGTATGTTTCAGATATCTCTCCTTATTGATTCGAATCATGTTCCTATGTCCTTTCAGTGGTAGCCAAAGGTGTGCCCAGTCAGTACTAAAGTATTCGTTTAGATTTTCGGACCAGTCTTGGCTCAATAATAACCCATATGCCTCAGGGATATCCACTATAATGATGTTAATCACCTACACGAAACTAGGATGTGTCGCTATCCTGATCATCACATATTTGAGTTCTCCCATGACCTTGACCTGGGTTATGTCCAGTTGTATGACATGCTTATCACTTTTGAGAGGGACAACACCTAATTTATTACAAATGGCCAAGGGCATGACATTAGAAGATGCCCTGGAATCTACCAAAAAATTGTGAAGATTCCTATTGAAGACTTCAAACATTAAAAGGAAAGGTGGCACGAAAGGCCTCTCCTTCTTGCCTTCCGAGTAGGTGTTTATGGTTGGCTTGCTTGCCAGATCAGTTGGGGATAGATCCTTCCTCTGAATATCATCGGTGGTTAGGTTTTCTACCATATTTAGAGCTTGAAGCAAAAATTCTTTCTACTGAGGAATCCTACATACATCCATAACTGATATATTAGCTTTCAGCTTCTTCAAATCTTCGACTACGTTGTAATCTAGCTTAGGAGATTCTTGGGTATGGATGCTTATAGGATTTTTACCGGGGGTGAAAGTCATTTTCGGGCGGTCGAGTGTTAACTTACTTTGAGAGGCCCGAGTGGCGTCAGTATATTTTGAGCTGGGTTGGCCCTTACTATGTGTCTGTATTGCCAAAACTTCCGCGAGATGTTCTCCAGACTCAAATAGATGATCCAAAGAAGTGATCACATCAACATCCCATACCAGCATCGTTGTGTCTTGTGGTGGGTTGGCTTCTTCCTGATCGACAATATTCATGGCCGAACTGCTTGGTTGTTCGGTCGGTGAGACTTGGTCTAGGAAATGATTGGCCATTAAATTCATGGCATGGACCCATTGAGGGCATTATCTTTCAAAGTGGTTCTCTTGGTGATAGGTGCAGAAATAATGAGACGCAACATTCCCTAGGTCAATGTTTAGGTTGGCTGGGGGAGGTTCAATTGCTTTGAAAGGTTGGTTTCTTTTAAAGAAAGTATTATAGGGATTTTGGCCTTGGTTTCCCTCCCCTGTGCTTCTTTTCATGGCTATAATCTTATTTTATAGTTTCTTGACCATGCATTGTAGATATTCTATCTCTCCATTACACTTGTCGGGAGTTTGTTCTATCGGTTTCCCTGACGGTCTAGTCAAAAGGAGGCCTCTCCTAGGAGGGGGTTGGCTTTCTTTTCTTACTAGAGAGTCCTAGCCTTCTTTACATCCTTTCATTTGGAACTCTATCGTATTAGCCTCTTCAAAATTCTTTGCAAGGGTTTTCTTGGCAGCTCTTTTAATGAACATGGAAATAGAAGCCAGAAAGACATTGGCATAAACCTCGATTTGCAACTCTTGAGTTGGTTTCACCGTGGGATGGAACTTGTTTAAGATGGTTGTGAATCTTTGATTGAAATCTTTGACCCTCTCTTTTGAGTTCATGGTGGCCACGAACAACTCAGCCATCAGGGCTCCCGTGGTCGTTTCTTCCATAAATTTGTCTAGAAAATCCTTTTGGAATTTAGTCCAACTGGTTATAGATCCTACCAGCAAATTAAAATACCATGTAGAAGCCAAAATTTCAAACGTGTAGGGAAAGATTCTGCACACTACGTCCTCATGTTGCATGTTCATAAGCCTAATTGCAAGTATGAATTTCTTGATATGATCTTTGGGCAAACCTGAAGTTTTAGGATCATGCTTGGGGAGAATCTTTTTCGAGTGCCGGGGAAGATTATGTATTCATCCAGAGATGGCCACGGCGTCCTCGGCCAACCAACGCTGGTTGTCTTGAAGTGGAACTTCTCTTTCGTCCTTGTGACCATTGTTCCTGTCCATAGATTTGGATTCAGAATCGATCTCTTCTTCTTCCAAAAAGTCATCCAACTCGGAGATGTTGCCTGTTGGCATTTCGAGTATCAAATCAAGAGGGTCTTGGATTTCAGTGATCGTGAAATCTATTAAGTCTTCGATGGAGTGTACAAAAACTTCATCAGGAGTGTTGACCATTGGTCTTCTTTGTTTTCTTCTTCTAGGGAGAATAGCATTAAAAGGCAATGTGCCGATTTGTTGGGTGTAGGCTCTGGTGATTCTCCGAAATTTATTCACTTCCTCGTGAGGAAGGGTGTAAGTTATTTCAATGTCAACAAAATATTCCTCGGGCTGGGTGAGTTACCCGCTTCAAGAGTACTCAGTAAACATAGGTTTTATGTTGAATGACTAGCCATGCATCTGGGTCGTTATGAATTTGTAGGCTATTCGAAATACTACATAAATCATATACTCAACCATTCATTCTCATGCCCTCCTTCTAGCGCCAATTCTGTTGATGGGGCCTAAATCCCTTGACTCAACAGTACGAACCAAACCTACCACCGAGGCCCAGTTAGACTCTGCAGCGTTTAACATGGAATGGTTCTCCAGATCTTGTGATCTGGCTAATTTATCGTTGGGCTTTATTTTTTCTTTTGAAGGCTCTTCCTTCATTTAGGACAGTTCCTTTTTTTGTATTTTCTCTTGGTTGGGGATGGTGTGAGAAATGAAATCCAGTATAAACCAACTTGACAAATAACAAGACAAATTTTTAACTATTGGGAAGAGGTCAAGCTTGGGATAACTCGTTGCTCAAACATGTAGACAATGATTCTATGCTAAGGGGCCTAGTACTAATACTTTAACCAAATGTACATCCAATTACTGTCTGAGAGAGACTAACTAAAAGAAAGAAAACACATATGTAATCAAGGCCATGGTAAGCAAAGTAATTCATCTGCCATACCATTCATCACATAACAACACAATGATTTATCTTCATCATTTAAAGCAAAGAACATCAAAACATTGCACCAGATAACTTGACAACAAATTAATTTCTCTAAGTCATTTACTGCATCATTCATGGAACAGGAAAGGAAGTAATTCTTCTCTAACTCCAGTCACATACATTTGATGAAAATAACTTGTCTTTGGTCCATAAGGACTTCTCAATTCATAGTAGTCTCAAAATAATTATCAACAACCAAAAGAAAGAGTTCTTACAACAACCATCGACCTCTGGTGCATTGGTCGATGTCTTTATTTATAATATAAGGTTTTAACCATAATTAACAACTAGACACAGTTTAGGACAAACAAAAATCGCCACGTGGCATGATCATTTAACAGTTTCTTTATCAGTCCACCTGATATGCCTCTTGAAAAGGGTGACTTCTTTTGTATTCGGACGAGCTGATAAACAACTCTTCACAAGTTTGAGCCCATGGGAACCTATGTTGTTCCATAGGAGCAACATATATTCCTCTGATATCTGCTGCATGTGCTCGGTACTTTGCCAAACTAAAGTTCAGCTATTGTAGCATGGCCCGAGCTTTGATCGAGTGTTCCATGAATTGTTGCACTTGCCCTGGCTTTGCATTGGTGACTTTTGCACACTCTTTGGCCCATAGAGAGTCTTGTTTGACATATAACTTGACCACTTTGCTCAGGTCGATAAACTTATAGGGAGTGTCAAAATTGGGGAGCCTGACATACTTCATCGCTCCGGTGATTTAGTTTCGAAGTTTCTTTAAGCTCTTCGACGGGGTCACAGGACGAACTATGTTTGGTAACCGGGAGGATCCTTCCTGCAATTAAAACATAAGTAGTTTAGCGATTAAGAAACCTATGATGAGATATAAACAAACAAAATATTAACATGTACCTGCGTATTTTTATAGTCTCAGTCGTTTTTAATACTTACATGATCCCAAACACTCCTTTGAGTGACCTGTGATGACTTAACCAAAGCCTCCACTCCTCTTTGGTTTAAATGAATTACATCAGTGTGCCATAGGTGGCTAATCAAGTACGGTAGACATGAGCGTATAAAATGTCACAGTAATCACTTGAACTTTGGGGTCTGAAAGAGGCGTCGAAGATGAGTATGCATGTGTATGCTCCCAAGAGTTCGGATACCATAAATGGAAATTCGTTAAATGCCTCCAAAATCCATACCACCAAGCATTCCAAGCATCATTCATCAATAACAGAGGTTCTGAAGTTCAAAAGGATCGAAAGGATTGTACCGCACCTTTCCTGCAACTCTGATCGGTGACGTGTCCATGTTCTGGATCACATCTATCGAGCAGTTGTGGCATGTCAAATTTTCAAAACATCATGTCATGGGGTGCGGGTATTATGTTGGAATGCCTTGTTTCACTCCTTGGTTCCTCCATAAATTTCAGGATCTTTGTGATAAATCCTACACATATGTCGAGCTCGCATTCTCTGGAATTCTGGTTTGGTGAATTCGTCTTGGCAAAGTCTCCCCTAGTGATTCATTATCATCTGCTGATGCCTTGAGTCCCTATGCTTTTTCAATTGTGGGATCCCCTTAAAACATGGGATGAGGTTTACGAGGCAGTTGGAGTGCTAGGTCTCAGCCCCAGCGCACCTGGGACTCTTTCTTGTTGGCTTCTTGTGTACTTGATACCCCAACAAGAGGTATAGGAATTTTCTGGGAGACAGCATCAAGATCCTCGGTGGGGCTTGGGGTGGTCACAGATACATCTGAAAGAGCTACATTGGAGATTGTTCCTTCTCCGGAGCCGAAACCATGGAGAAGAGGAAGGCCTAGGAAAAACACTAGGGAAGGAAAGGAGGATCGTCCCAAGGACAAACTGAGAGTATGTGCAACCCCTGAGGAGTTTGTGATGCTTACCACCTATTTGAAGTTGGTTGGGACTACTAGCAGAGGAGGTAGGATAAGAAAGGGGAGGGCAGAGGCACCGGGTACTTCTGTCGATAATCTCGCTCATCAATTAGAGTAGGCTCAACTTGCAATAGCCAAACTCTACCAAGAGAATAGAAAACTGTGACATCAATTGGTGGCAAAAGACCAGGAAATACCATCGTTTCAAGGTCACGCAGGAAGCATTGTTTGGCTATAGAGATAACTTCAGGAAGCACAAGATACAATTGTGCAATTACACGAGGCACATAGGACGACAACGGAAGCGGAGCGCAAGATATTACAAAGCGTGAAAGATAGTCTAAGAGAGGACCACCGCGTAGGAGATGTATAGTGAATGGGTGCTTGCTTTGTACCCTTGGAAAAGCCACTTGGCACCCTTTTTTCTTTTTTTCTTTTTTTCCTTTTTGTAGAGTTTTGTAATCTTACTGCGACCGGGCCGGTTAGCCGGGACATTAGGGTTGTCTAT
Source organism: Picea glauca (assembly GCA_000966675.3). Lineage (NCBI taxonomy): Eukaryota > Viridiplantae > Streptophyta > Pinopsida > Pinales > Pinaceae > Picea > Picea glauca. Next base: position 850,631 of record JZKD02S1678244.1, on the reverse strand, counting down.
TTGTATGTAACTAAGACTGGCGGGATTTTGATTGTGTATATATATATGAAAATTTGGAAGCTTTTGAATGTGTCATGTTCTTTCATATGTGAACTAAGATTATCTTCTTATTCAAGTCTTTTTGCATAAATTATTAGATTCTTGTGATCATTATTGTTATGTCGTGATTTTTTCAATACTTCACCTTTGTAATATCTTCGATATTGATTAATGCTTCCATGGAGTTATCAACCTCGGTTCATTAGAAAAATTTAATCAAGAGAGGGTATTTGGCTAGTGGATAAGGATCAGAAGTACTTAAGAAAAGATTAGACACCATGGTTGTTGATACCGGTCGGCATCAGAATCATTTATACAGGAAATTTTTTAGTTCATAATCACCGATACCAAAATTGTTTTGAAAGTTTGGCAGTTGGCGATGTCACTTTCTTCACATGCAGTACTTGCTATTATAGATTTCTACCAAAGCCAAAAGGATCGGTCTTCAGTAAAATCCTCCCTGAGGATTTATTTGTAGGAAAGATACATTCTCATCAGCCGATGTCGATGAAGGTCGGCACTCGGCTATCCTGACTTTCGAAACGATTTTTTCCACCTCAATCTTTCGCTGATGCCAAAATTCTCTTGTGAGTTAGGGAAAATATGGGTGGTCAACTCCTTAAGCATTTGTTAAGTTTCTTTAGATTTAAGTGAACTTTAAATTAACACGTGAAATACATAAGATAAACGAAGTGTGAGTTTCATACCAAGGTGAAAAAATAGTCAAAAGTAAACTAAAGAGTGGTACCCAAAAGAAAATGGTCACAGAGCTTTAGGGTGTGTTGAGTACTCAACAGAACCTTCAAACAAATGTGACCACTAGTCCTCTCGTGAACACCGCCCATGCGAACAAGCACTAGGCACAAATATCCACTCCACGTCACCACCGGTGGTGACCACGGGGCTAAGCCAAAGGCATTTCACAATTTGTAATTTCAAGAAATATGCTATGGGCTGACCTTGTCTCTCTACACTCACAAGTTCCTATTCTCCGAGGTGGGGCCTAGTACTAGCTATTTCCTCCCTTATCCTCCGACCATGTGACCTCCAACCAATCCCTAGGGCCCACCTATGAGTGTGTCAGGATTTCACGACTTGTGAATCCGTGAAGTATCTCTCCTCCATTATCCCAAAGTCCAAACTCACGACTTCCTCACCACAGATCAACGGTCCTGAACCTCTCATGATCCAATGGTCTAGATTCTTTCTTTGAAAGATACCAGATATATAAAATATGCAGAATAGAAACGAAATGCTAGAAATAACAGAATAACAGTGAAATATCCAGCATAATCTTCACAATACACAGAAATGATATACGAA
>JZKD02S1678244.1:814503-825538 GCA_000966675.3 Picea glauca | reverse complement strand
AAATTGATGAGGGCTTCTAGTTGAGGTACATGTTGGGTACATGGTTGAGCCAAGTAGTTGATGAGTTGGCACATACATGAGGTGTATAGTTGATGATGTTGGTACATATTGATGATTCATAGTTAATGAGTAATTGATACATGATTGGTACATACTTGGTACATGGTTGGAGGCACTTGTTAGTAGTATTGTTGACACATGGTTTATGGATGATGTAGCATACTTGTATTGGTATATTATTAGAAGCACATATCGATCTTGGTTATGATTATGAGTTGTTGTGTTATGCTTGGTTGATGCACATCTTTGAGAGTTGTCTTGGTGATTGATCTTGGTGAGTAGATCTGATTTGGTTGATAATATTGATGAGACATGTAGTTGTGATAGGTTTTTTGGACATGTTGTTGTAACATGTTATTTGTACAGGTTTGGTTCATGTTTGATGCATTTGTTCATGGTACAGTTTGAGGTGCAGGTTGGTGCATGGTTGATGCACTTGTTTATGGTATAGGTTGATTACAGGTTGTTTGGTATAGGTTGGTGCATGCTTGATTCACTTGTTTATGGTACAAGTTGATTACAGGTTGGTGCATAGTTGATGCACTTGTTTATGGTACAGGTTGATTACAAGTTGGTGCATGGTTGATGTACTTGTTTATGGTACAGGTTGATTACAGGTTGAGGTACAGGTTGATGCATGGTTCAGTTTATTGGTACAGGTTGATTGGTGCAGGTTGATTAGAAGAGGTTTACAATTGTATATCTCATAGTGATAGTGTGACAGTGGTTCCATAATTCTAATTATACGTTAGGACGGTTGGACGGGGCAAGGACATGTGGTTGTAGCCACCTTCTGGTTGTAGCTGGAGAACATAGGAGGTTGTAGCCTCCTTCTGGTTGTAGCCACAGAATTAGGGAGTTGGAGCTTCCCTCAGGTTGTAGCCTGAGAAACTAGGGGGTTGGAGCCTCCTTCTAGTTGCAGTTGGAAAACAAAGGAAGTTGGTTCTTCCAATGAATGTAATTCTTAAAGACATATAAGAAAAAGAATTATGTCATTTTCTCCGTCTTTGGGTTTCCACGTAAAAACATGGGTGTACTGTGTATGTGTATGATTTCTCATTTGTTCATTGTTTATTTACTCTGCAACTATTGGATGATAATGCTACATTGATATAACACTTGCATATCATTGTTAAAAATGATTGAATTTCTCTATTACTTATTCAACCCCCCTCTCATTAATACGACAATTATTGTGTAAGGTTTATTGCAGGTACTAATTGATACATATGAAGTTTTGCAAGTCTTAGGTAGCACGAAGGGTTGATGGAAAAAGTTTTGAAATTAAACAAATACAGAAAAAAAACACTAGATTTTGAGGTGTACGCAGGCTGCAGTGGAGAATGGAACGTACATATGAGGTATTTCAGTATAATAGGGAGCATACAAATACAGAAAAAAACACTAGATTTTGAGGTGTACGCAGGCTGCAGTGGAGAAGGGAACGTACGTATGCGGTATTTTAGTATAACATGGAGCGTATATGTGAGAAAATCCACAAAAACTTGAGAATATAAAGATGCCAAGCCTCTAGAGTCTAAAAGAAAGCTTCCAGGAAGGTGTAAAGTGATCAGGTACAACAGATCTATCTACAGGATCAAAAGGTATGTCTTATTTATATGAGTAGTTGGATTTTGTTGTCTATATGAGAAATGGTTATGAGGTTTTGAGGATTTTCCCTAGAGAGGTTATTGGTTGCATGACAGTTATTGAATAAGTCAGATATACATAAATGTAGTGTTGGTATAATCAATATCTATCATTGGTACATCTTCTTAAGTGTTGGGGCACATCATGTATTTATTGGCATATGGTTAAGGGTTTTGTGGTACATATTATGAGGGAAAAACTCTCTATGGCCAGGGTAAACCACAACAGATAGGTATGACTAGAGAAATCTACTCAATTCCAACATATGCTATATAAACCAATGTGCAAGCGAGATAATAAAGAAGCCTACCTCATTCCAACGTTTGAAGATGTCCATCATTGAGCACTTAGACCCAAAACTTTATACCTGCAAAAAGTTCTCAACAATCAAGCAGAGCAAGCATATAGTGATAATATAAAAGGTTAGCACATTAGATAGCATAATCCATTAATAAACATTACAAACATGCCCATGGATAATAATCACATATTTTCACAATACCAATAGGACGGGAAAGGAGTATTTCTATTAATAAATGATTAGCTGAAGTGAAAACATTATAGACTTCTGTGTCGGCACAGTTCGAAACCAAGAAACTAGGTTCCTTCCAACTAGGCCTCCACCACTTCAATCCTCCACCAAAGGCAAGCTCGTAGAAGGGAGACAATGAGGTTATCTCAAAAATAAGGGTAGAGCTTGGGGGCTGAACATTGTGTTCAGACTTGAGGGACAAAGGGATGCAGACACAATATGAAGTAATTTCTCCAAAGTAACTTTTCTCTCAAAGTTGAATGCTTTCTCCTCCTTTCCATAGTTCGAAATTGGCCCATTTATAACCTTCAAATGAAATTGAAGGGATGAGTCAGAACGTTTCCAGTATATGGAAGGCCAAGGATCAGAGATCTCCTGTCGTGACATGGAAACTTGACTCCATTTTTTTATTTTATGAGATCTACTATACGCATGTTGTATAGTAGGAAAAGCGCGTATATGTGGAAAAATATGTATTTTTAGCTCTGGATTCATCAAAAAGGGATGATAAGTCTGCATAGGGAAATGGAAAAAGGCCCTCTGTGCAAGATTGCAATGGTGAGGGAAATATTTCTATAACAGATTCTCCCTAATGTGTGAGATCAGAGGAGTATCTGCAATGGCCGAAATACATTTTAAACAACCTAGAAGTGGAGTGATGGGAACCCAGCTGAAAAGACTAGTTGCTCATTACAATCTGCACTGACTTTACATACATGGATGTCAATAGAATACAATGAAGATCCATGTGGAATATATACCAAATAAGTGTCTGTGGCCATGAATAGGAAAATATACAAATGTGTTTATATGCTAAAAGTTGTCATAGTCACGAACAAGGCCCAATAGAACCAGTCTCAAAACCAATCTGAAGATATATGTATACAATGGAGTACAATCTGATCTCCCATGAGAACTGAAGTCAAATAGGTACTGGTCCAATGAAAAGGAAGCAACAGCTCAGGAAAGCTGCGGCCACATAGTGATGTCTTCAAGTCTTCAAGTCTTCTACACTATCCTCCAAAGGTGCAAGTCTACATCATGTGAATAAAGGAGTTGAGGTCGAACACAATGAGACATCATTTGATTACTGGTCATTGAGGTATATTGTTAACAAACATGAGACATCCTACCAATAATGAAAGTAGGTATAAAGGCACCGAGTACATTCCTACAAGTTTGAATAAAGGAGTCGGTGTCTAACACATGAGGAAGACATTGATCATGATACATTGATGCATTATCATCTGTCAATGGCGAGAGAGCCTGCCACTAATGACTACAAGCCTCAAGGTAATCATAAAACTCTAGGTCCCATATCCATAATAAATGAGTTGAATTTGATGGACAAAGACTTACTGAAAAGAGAGCATTAAAGCATATCTCATCAGTCAGAAAAAGGAACAAAGCAAGAGCTTCAAGATTTGGTGGAAATCGGATGAAGAACATGTTCATGAACCAATGACCCTGTGTGTCTTTCGCGTGTGCCAAATGAAAGTGGGACATGAAAAAGACCCTCTGAATATCGGCCAATGATGAAAACTGCTAAAAAAGGCGAGGAAACCACCAATAAAGCTAATGGTATCCAAGATACTACACAAATCCCAAAGTGTGAATAGATGTCTTGTCGTCAAACACAAGGCAAACCACCCAGTCAATGACTAATGATGAAATGCCAATTGTTGGGTTCAATTTTACCTACCAATGATGAAAGTAGGGACAAGGTGCATGATAAAACCACAGTATCATGTGACTCTGAGACAAACTGAGGGTATGGCCGACATGAAAAGTCAAGAGTTATGAGGAGTGGCCGACACAGGTTGATAGACTTTCTTTGAACAAGAGCATGAGACATATGGTAGACTCCGGCAGCATAGAATCAATTATGTAACCATGAGATGCAGGAGGCATCAATAAATCTCTCTATAGGGACTGGAAGAACAACCAATCGGTAGAGAAAACTCTGTAACGAGATCAGCTTCCTAAGGCCATGCTAAACCCAAAATTATGATGACACAAGGACTCAGTAACTTTGTGTTTTGTTCAAAGGTGACACGACTGCTGCCAAATATAATATAGTACTCCCTTCCCGCCAGTCGTTTTTTTGTTTTTTCGTAAAAAATGAATGCTATGATACAGAGGAGGAAATGAGTGTCGCAAGTAAGAAAAACTAGTTCCAGCAGTGGAGCATACCTATGCTCAATGCAAGGAAATGCATGCAAGATATGGACACTCGGGGTGATGTTCCCTCCAAGGTATAGGGTGTCAAATTACGAAGGATATAAACAAGGCTCTACTTGGTTGAGGATGCAAAAATTTCTTAGGCAACAGTATATAACACAAAGCGAGAACTGGCTAAAGACTCAATACTGCAAGCAAGGGCATGAGATGCAATCACAACTTGACACCAAAAAATGTCATTTTTATGTCTTTTAGTCTACTTGGTGTGAAAAAGGGGTAAACTTGTGCCAAATAGACATCCTTTCTAGTCTGATTTACGAGTGTGAAAGATACAAGTTCACTCAACAATCTTTTCTCTTTTTGAAAATGAGTCGAAAAAGAGATTAACTAAGACTCATGACCTTTCCTGTCCAATTAATGAGTGTAAAAGGGAAAAATTCACTTGGCAATATTTTTGGTTTTTAGGCGAGTCGGAAAAGAGTTTAAATCAGACTCGTTGGGAGATTCTAGGAGGCAAGTCACGGGGGAGGCCAAGGCTCCCATGCTAGACTTCTATAGAATTTAAGTATCTTACGAAAAACTAACATAAGCTTGGGAAAACCCAAATCTCTCCAAGTCGAGGAGGATAAAGAGCTAATGGAGGTTATTGTCTCTGTGATATATCGGATAATGTCTATTACTAAAAAAGACATAGTTGGAGGCATTGGATACCCCACAAGACCATCCCAATCAAAGGGAACCTCATCAAGACTTGGAGGGAGAGAACTCATGAAGAGTAAAACTCTCTCTTGTTCAGAAGGTGCAGGGCTAGAAATGCTAAGGACAGGGCATAGAAGGTATAGAACCAGAACCAGAAGAGTGAGATCGACCGAAAATTACATCGGTGCAACCACTTCCTTAGACTTTTCTCTCTCCAAGAGAAGAATGGGATCGACCAAAGATTACATCAGCACGACCACTTCCTCAACCATTGGTTGAATAGGATGTGAGACAACAAGGTCAAGAGGTGCATCACCCCCAAAAACAAGAGTGATGTTGGTTGAATATTGCATTGACATGACCGTTGGTTGAACAAGATGTGAGACAACAAGGTCAAGAGACACATCACCCCTGAACATAGGAGAGGTGTCAGTCGAATATTGCATCGATGCAACCACTAGTTGAATAGGATGTGAGACAACAAGGTCAAAGGACACATCAACCCCTAAAGAAAAAGGGGTGTCAGCCAAAGATTTCATTGGCATGACTATTGTATCAACCAAAGATGGAATAGATTGTGGTGAAACCATAGATGACTCAAAACCTGAAGGGCCCTCAAGTGAGAACCAAGCTTCCAATATCCCGGCAGTAGCAGGACACAAACGAGTAAGGTGGTTTCCTTCATAAGTCATGCAAAGGAATCTGGCCTTACGTCTGAAACGTCTAAGCTTCTCGATTTTATGAATGCCCCTAGCATAACTTGTAGTGGCTAGTGAGATGCTCCTAGCTTGACTTGCAAAGGGTAGTAGACAATCTCCAACATGACTAGCAGAGGTTGGAGATGAATCCCCAACATGACTAGCAGAGGTTGGTGAAGAATCCCCAACATGACTAGCATAGGTTGGTGATGTATGTGTAGTGTGACTAGCAGTGACTAGAAATGTTCCCCCAGCATGACTTGCAGCGGCTGGTTGTCGGTTTTCAACATGACTCACAAAGGTTGTTGACCAATCTCCAATGTGACTCACAAAGGTTGGTAATATAATTCCAGTATGACACGCAGTGACTAGACTTGGGCCCCCAGCATGACTTGCAGCGGTTGGTTGTAGGTATTCAACATAACTCGCAGAGGTTGTCGACCAATCTCCAACATGACTCGTAGAGGTTGGTGATATAATTCTAGTATGACACGCATTGATTGGACTTGTGCCCCCAGCATGACTTGCAGTAGTTGGTTGTTGGTATACAACATGACTTGTAGAGGTTTTCGACCAATCTCCAACATGACGCGCAGATGTTGGTGATGGAGCTCTAGTATGACTAGTAGTGACTGGACTAGTAGCGGTGGTTGATTATGGCATTTGAGACCAAGATCCTGTTAGCACTTGATAAATTTCCTAGAGGTTGAGAAAGAAGAAATCTATAAAGGTAACCTTAACCAACCGCTTTTAAAGCTGGGATCTAGCCCTTCCAGCTTCAGAGAGGGATCTCTCTATATGATTTAGCTTTGTTTTGATTTCAGATATTAGGCTAGTTAATAGAACTGTTGGTTTTGTTGTAAAAGGGTTTTTGAAATGGGTTGAGACAGTCTACACATCCATTGGGCTATGGGGTCTGCGGTTAGTTAAATAACAGATACAACCAAAAATGCCAAAGAAGCTCTTCACAAGGCGAGATAATACGCTTACTGGATCTTTTAATATTTAAAATGAGGGACGGAAGAAAAGGTAAGAAGAATAACTTCAACTAACAAGCAGTTAAGAATTCCTTAATTGAAGATACTAGAAGATAAACATTGAAATCTTTAGAATCGGAAACAGGGTATACGAAGATAAATCCTGCAACATTACGCTATTCGTAAAGATTAGTTTCATAAAACAGAATGAATACAAAGAGAGAAAACAAATAACTTAGAAAATCACTTCACCAGTAAACATACGCAAGAATCCTGTGAATTTCCTCCTCTTTATTAATGGTTGATATAAAAAATGATACAGTTTGATAGCAATAGGGCGTGTGAATCAACAACCCTCAATACCTCTCCAAATGAAGTATTTGTAATACAAAATACATACGCTCCTGTCATAACTGATCAGGACGTGCTCATACTATTTTTAGACTAACTAACTTAACTAATCAAAACTGTTTTGATGACTCATTACAACTGTATGCTAAATTTTTGGGGTAGGCCATTGGCGAGGTGCCATCGCAACCTCTTCTGATGGGACAAGTGACTAGACACAACAACTCATCTGCTTAGTCTAGTAGATCCCACAGTTCTTCCCATCTGATGTGACCTGGCACTGTGACTTTAAGAAACCTCCGGTACACTTCGTCCATGTCTGTGTACTTGGCGAATGTAGGCTTGATGACGAAGATGTGCTTAATTTCATGTTGGATACTAATATCCAACTGCAAGGCATCCATGAATGCTCTTCCTGTGATGCTTCCCTGTATACCTGCAAACCTAGAACTATCCCTGGACACTTCAGTCAACCTTTTCTTATAATCAAGGAGGGTCATTAACTTGTCATTAATGACCTTCATACCAGGCAGGCCCTTTCTTTGCAGAGCATCTATTTTGTGGAAAAACTTCTGCACTCCTTGATCCATAACTTGAATTTTCTCCTCAAGCTGAAGCATGAGGCCTCTTTTGGTTAGAAATCTTTTCACCAACAATATAGTTTATGTCTTGTCCTCAATCTTCAATTCTTCGAGTTCCTCCCTGGTCTTGGAGTTCAGGAACCTTATGATTTCATTCGCTTGGGCTGGCATGTCTCCCAGCTCCGTTCTAATTTTCTCCACAGCTTGTTTGCTCCTCTCGAGCAACTCATTTTGTTCAAACATGATTTGAACCATCGGCCAGATTTCATTTATGTACTTGGAGATATCATTCCACATGATCTCTTTGACCTCAGCCAAAGTTTTTCCTGCCATTGTTTGTTTATGGAGCTGCTGTAACTCCTTCCTGATTTGCTCATTCACCTGTTTCTCTTTGGACAGACTCGTCTGGAAAGAAGTATTTAGTTCTTGTAGATTCTCCACTTCTTTCTTAAGCCTGCTTATTTCAGACTCTTGCAGGTTCATTCTCTCCATAGACTTGGTCAAGTCTGTGGCTCCCTCTGGTAGTTGCACTGATGCAGTAGATGGAATGGCTGTCACTGTCACTGTGCTCAATCCAGCAATTGGGATAGTACTCAATGGGATTCCTTCCATTGCCTTTGCTTGCTCTTTCTCTTTCAGCAGTCTCTCCATCTCTGCTTCCATCTCCTTTAACTGAGTGTTCTGCTCCATGAGTAAATTCAGCATTTCATCCTTTTCGCCTTCCTTTTCAGCTATCTCCTTTGCCTGTGGGTCTTCTGTTGGAGGGAGCTTTAGTTGTTTCCTCAAAGACGCGATATCAACGTTTTTCTTTTTAATCATCTCTTCAGCTGCTTTGACATTCGCGGGGTCATAACCAATCTTGAGGACCATCTCCTCCAATGTTTTGATTTTGTTGTCCTTTGCGAAAGATGAAATTTTCTCCAGCTTCAGTTGGGTTTGGGCATTGCTCAAAGCTACCCGAAATTTTGATGCAGAAGCTGTAGCATGGGCCAAAGTGTGGAAAACCATCTCGCCCGTTTGCTTGTGCAGATCCATCTGATCTGATGGATGCACGTCTTTAGCCTGAAACTCAAATGTGGCCCTTTTATAATCTGATATAACCTTGGGATCTGGCACTTGTGCTTGGAGGAAGGCCATATGCATCCTACCTTTCTCTATATCAAACACTAAAAGAAGCCTGTGTTGAGCTGTGGACGACTGCTTCTGGAACTGGGCATAAGTGTTGGTTGTAAGAGTCTGATTTTTCTTCTTGATCAAATCATATTTTTCAAACATGCCCAATTTGGGCCCGGTCTTTCTTGGTGGAGGATCTGTGGGAGAGTCTGTGGATTTTATAGCTGATGTTATTATTGCCTTGTGCTGAATCGAGCCGAAAGGTAGACTGGCGGGCTTGACCCCTGGGGTGGCCACTGTGGTGGTTGTGATCTCTTGCTCCACTGTCGTGCCTGTCGTTGGAACTGTCCTTGGCTTTTTGGCGTGCATCTTAAATTCCTCCAAAGACACCTCTATTACAGGAGAAGACAATTCTTGCCGGGGCCTCTTCTATTGCAGATAAAAGAACCTATCTGCCCTTTAATCCTCAATTGTTGTTTCTTTTTTAGTGAAACAAAGTGAATATCATCAGAATTCATAATTTGTCTAATATATTCCAGTGCAAAAATTCTTACCGGTATATATATCGGAAGCTTGTACGGTGACAAATCACACCCATAAACTCGGATCTCGGAGTGATTCTGATACAAGTACCAGTCTCCTGTCTTCGCATTGTCCGAGAGGTGTAGAATTCTCCGGACTTCATCATTTATTCATGGCTCAGGCATGCCACTCAACATACTTACCACAGGGTGTTAAAACTGATCGATAAAATATTTGAAGTCATATTCGGTCGAGTCACGCCTCAGAAGAGAAGTCCATGCTGTGACAGGCTGGGGCTTCCCGTCGGCGTCCATCTTCTGCATGGAGAAATTGAACCTGTCGGCTTGAAAAAAGACGAACATGTAAGCCAGAATGGATGAATACCTGAACATGCCCTCTGTGGTGAAATTCACAAATTTCTCATGTATGTTATTGGCTAAGAAAGTGTTGTAGTCAAACTGAGTGGTCGGTTGTTCGTCATTTGAGAAGATAGATAGAAAACCCAGGATGGGTTCGTCTACCCATTGATCGGAATAGTACCCAAGCAGGGCACACAGGGAAGAAATAATTTGATTTCCTCTGGTGGAAAACAAAGAAGAAGGGTACGGGGGATTGGTGGACGGGAGCGGAGCGGAAGTGGGGAGGAAAAGATCAACTATCTGAGCCCTCTGCGGGAAAGTCATATTTTGATAAAGCTCAGTGAGGACTTCTAGGTTGAATGGGGCCACAGATTCTGGGCGGGTTATCTGCATCATCTGGTCAATATCCTCTCGGGTGATGAAGAAGAGGACGTCCCCAGACGAAGAAACAATGGCTTTCTGGTCGGGGACGTAGTGAGCTTGGCACTTGAGTGCAAACTCGGGAAAATGGTGAATTTGGAGGAACAGATATAGGGGCAAATTGGACTCCCAGAGCCCAATATCGTCACTCTGGTCGAGGAAGACTTCCCGGATCCATGACTACAGATCAGAGAAGTCAAAACTACATATAGTGTCTGCTATCAAGCGATCTTTGTCGACCAGAGGGATTTTATCCAGGTCAACCGGAGGAGGAATGAACATATTCTCTTCCTCTTCCATTTTCTTTGTCTTAGACACAATTTCGGCAACTGTACCTGCAACAAACAATACATTAGTGGGGTCGACTGACTGTAGGGGAGAACGATGTGGGAGCAATGGAGGAAAAGGAGGTTTCTGGCGCGATGAATGAATAACGAATACGAAGGAGAACGGTAGTTTTATTCAAAAATGGGTCGGTCAGATGCGGGAAAAGGGTCAGCGTGACAACGGGTATATTATCCAGTTATTAATGGGCAACGGGCCACTAGGGGTGGTATGGCAGGTGATGGTGACCAGAGTATACGGATGACTGACGTGGAGGTTGGTGATTGGGGGTAAAAGTCGCCAAAGGAGGCTATCCATGAATGAAAGGGGTTATGGTACTGACAACGTGGACTGACAGCAGTTACGGGATGGGACTTTGACCCGGGAGCAAGTGGGACAAGTGGACTAGTGGGGGATGACGTCCAGGGGTGACGGGGTTTCTGACAGCATGTGGAGGATGATGTCCAGGGGCGACGGGGTGTCAGACAGCATGTGGAGGATGGGACCTATCGACCAATTGAACAATGACACAAGTACCAAGGGGCCCCCCCGTAAGGAATATTCTTTCCGG
>JZKD02S1678244.1:772987-788392 GCA_000966675.3 Picea glauca | reverse complement strand
AATTTCGAGAGTGTTCCTGTTGCCTGAGGTAGTTTGTCCACTCCCCTCACCAAGTCTTCAACCTGCTCATTTTCAAATCAACCCACTGACTGAAGTTAGATCAAGACCTCCTTTGTTCCTCGCATGCCTGACCCAGTCCCTGAGTTTGAGTGATATCTTCCCGAGACTCTACCCATTTTATCACCCATTAAAAACTACCATGACATAAAAAACTGATGGGCGTCGGGCTCTGCTCCTGCTGCAATCCAGGAGTGACTTCCATCGCCAACATTTCTGGTGCCATTGCTGGGGACGAAGTTGAAAATTTTCCCCGAGATTGAACGACATTGAGCCTCTGATTCTGAAAGTGCATCGGGTATCAGAGCCTTTGAAGATTTCTACTGTGCACCTGGCGACTCCATTGTGACAACTCCACTGTGACGAACCTGCCATGGTAATTGTGGATTTCAGAGGCAGACACACGCAGTCTCATCCACAGCTGCCTCTAGCTACACCTAAAAATGATCCGGAGGTGGTTCTCAGGAAAGGAAAGGCCTCTGAAGGAGAAGTTATCGCCACTGAACTAGGTAATCTGCCATCTCCTTTTATAAGGACTCCATTTTCTCCTCCTCAGTTTCCTAGCAGAGCGCTTTCTAAAGTTTCCCATTTCCTGAATTTCGGGAGTGTTCATGTTGGGGTTTCCCCCTTTGGTCTGGGATTAGAGATAGAAATCCTTCTCACTCCCATTTCTTCTGAAGTTGTACCTTAGCGCAAACCCAGGATCACAGAAGATTTCCCCACTCCTGGCTTTATCGCTCCTCCTCTTGTTACTGTTGCCACTTCTGTGCAAGGGGAAACATCCGCCAACTTAAGCTCACTAGCCTTCTCCCTAATTCCCCTATTTTTTCCCACTCCCCTTAGAAGCTCATCCCCAGTATCCCCTTTTCGAGCTCCTTCTCCTCCTAGTTCTCCTCCACATAATAGCCCTATGGCAGGAGCAAATCCCCCCATGACCAGAATTGAGGTTATAATAGCTGCTAGGTATGATCCTCTTGTCTTACCTCAACCTCTCAATGACCTCCCAGCAGATGGATACCTTAAGCAGCTGCCCAAGTTTACAAGTGAGGGGGACATAACTGCATAAGAACACCTAGAAGCCCTTTACACTTTCACGGATGATAATGTTATCATGCACGCAGACGTATGGATGAGAATTTTTGTCCATAGTCTCCAAGGAGAGGCTAGAAAATGGTTTAAGGCCCTACCCCATGGATCTATTGATGGGATTGAAACTTTAAATAGTTCCTTTTTAAGACAGTGGGGAGATAAAAAAGACTTCATGTATTACATGACAGAGTTTGGGTCTTTGAAGATAAAGGAAGGAGAGTTTGTCTCTGACTTCTCCAAGAGATTTAATAAAATGTACAACAAAATCCCTGCTGACATAAAGCCCTCCGAAGCTTCTACAAAGATCACTTATGCTAGCACCTTTGATCCCGATGTCTACCTCCTATTGAGGGAAAGAAGAGCCACTACTCTAGCCCATATGCAAGATGCATCCGTGTAAGTAGAATCTAATATATTGGTTGTTGACCGACTCAGGAACACTGTTGGTAGAAACATATCTAGGCAGAGGCCTAAAGCTTCATCATCTAGCTCCTCTCCCATACCCCTTCACATAGATGAGACAACTAGAATACTAAAGTCACTTTCTACTAGAATGGAAAGGTGGGAGTTAGAAGGGAAGCCCATGTACAGAAATCCCCATAATATTGATGGTAGAGGTTTTAGGAGACCTGATAACAATGGACCATGGGCCTTCCCAAGGGAACAAAGGGAAAAAGACAAAGAAAATAAAAGGATTCAAACCCCTCTCCAAAATAACCTAGTTACTCATGAGGGAGGGGAAGAGATAGACGAGTTCGACCCCGAAATTCATTGTGTTGAAGAAGCTCCTCCTTTTCCCCATTTGACTCAGTCTGCATATGAAAAATCCTTGATGAACATCCAAATTCATGAGTTAGGTAAAGGAGAAAAGGCCGGTCACACCTCTAACAGATACAATCTTAGGTCAAGAAAGAAAGAAGGAGACTTTGACAGCCAAGACCAGCCCCTCATAGAAGAAAGGCCTACTAAGTCTGCAACAATCACTACTAAAGAAAGGAAAGCTCAGAATGCTTCGTCGACGGTCAAAGGACCTATCTCTGAGGTAAGGGAAGCTCCTAAGCCGATTTCCTCCTTTAATTTTGAGCATGAAATTCAAAAGATCAAAATTCTCGTTCCCCTCTTAGAGATGGTTAAAAATGAGGACTTCAAAAGATCCCTCTCCAAGTTGCTGCAATCTGAGTCCCCCCAGCCTCCCTCTGACTCAGTGAACCTTCAAGATGAGAAACTAGATGTCATCCTAGGTCCCATGGTAGAAGACATAGATGATTCATCCCCTCCCTTCTACACCTCCCTGAACATACATGATAAAGTGTTGCATAACTACCTCATGGACTCAGGGGCTTCCCATAACCTTATGCCCAAAATAGTAATGGAAGATTTGGGAATGGAGGTGACAAAAGCTTATCATGATTTGTATTCTTTCGATTCAAGGAGAGTGCAGTGTCTAGGAGTCATCAAATACTTGGTGGTTTCTTTGTTTCAGCTGCCCATGAAGAGTGTGGTCATGGATATTGTGGTAGCAAATGTTCCCCCCAAGTTTGGCATGTTGTTGTCAAGGTCTTGGATTAAAATACTTGGAGGAACGTTACAGATGGATCTCACATATGCCACCATTCCAGTCTTTGGAGGGGAACACAGGAGGTTGTACAGAAAAGCCCAACTATCCTATATTGTCAGTGATGAAGCAAACCCCACTAATCACCCCATCTTTGCACTTGACACTAATCTAGGGTCTAGTTTGTTACAGATCACTGGAGTCCTTAAGGCCCCTTTACAGATCAGAAAGCAACCCATTCTTAATCAGGAGATACCTCCTCCAACCACCTCTATGGAAGATGTTCTTTGACTGAGCTTCCTCCAGTATAGGCGCCCTACCAAGAGACCATATCCCTGTCATACAAGCTGGAATTTGAAACTACCAACAACCTGGTGGAATATGAAGCTCTTGTTCTAGGTATGAGGGCTGCAAAAGAAATGGGAATCAAAGAGGTGTCAGTGTTCGGAGATGCAGAATTGATAATCCAACAGGTCAGGGATGTTTATCGATCCAAGCATCCTCAGCTTAGGAGTTACAGAAACGAGGTATGGGACCTGATTGATAATTTCTTCTCAGCTTTCAACATCACTTTTATCCCAAGGGAAGAAATTACCTTGGTCGACTCCTTAGCAGTCTTGGCTAGTCTGTTTAGGATTCCTCTACCGCCAAAGATCCATGGTGAGGTCGAAATAAGATATAGGCCATCCATCCCAGACAATATAAATCATTAGGAGGTATTCGAGGACGATCTTGAAATCAAAAATTTTCTTTAGACCATCGATGAGTTTGCTGCATTGCACATTGATCAGGATCCTGATCCCAAAAGTGACCCTCCCTCTGACATATTCTTAAATAAAATCGTTAATCACCAGATTATTCAGCTGCCTAGTAATCACATTCCAAGGGGACTAGTCCCTTTAGAAAGGTTGTTCGACAAGAATGATGTGGCAGTTAATGGTGGTGTTTCAAATAAAGATGTTGATATCACCAAATGCAACATTGGCATGCAGGAGAAACCTAGGTTTATCAAATTATCGAGCAGCTTGACCAGTGAACAAAGGGCGAAATATACTGAGTTATTAAAAGAATTCGCTGATGTGTTCGCATGGGCCTATGAAGACCTCAAGAATTATGACACATATGTCATCGAGCACAAGATCCCACTGAAAGAAGAGGCTAAGCCATTTAGGCAGAAGATGAGACAGATAAATCCCATGTTGCTACCTGTCATGGAGAAGGAAAGGAAGAAATTGCTAGATGCCCAAATTATCGTCCCCTTGAGATTTTCCGAATGGGTGGCCAATTTGGTCCCAGTAAGGAAGAAAAGTGGAGAAATCAGACTCTGTGTTGATTTCAGGAACCTGAATAGGAGCTCAAGGAAAGACAATTACCCCCTGCCCAATATGGAACAAATACTGCAGAGGGTAACCAGTGCATCTAGGATATCCATGATTGATGGTTTTTCTGGCTATAATCAGATATCAGTCATACCTGAGGACAGAGAAAAAATGGCCTTCACCACTCCTTAGGGCACATTCATGTATGCCAAAATGCCTTTTGGATTGATGAATGCAGGGAAACATTTCAGCGAGCCATGGACATAGCCTTCATCAAGGAGAAAGATAAGTTTGTGGTGATCTACCTGGATGACATAATGGTCTTCTCCAAGTCTGACAGAGAGCACTGTGGTCATCTGAGAAAAGTTTTTTTGAAGTGTCGTAGGTTTGGCCTATCCTTGAATCCCAGAAAATCTTTGTTTTCTATGAAGGAGGGGAATCTATTAGGCCATATAGTATCAGAAGAAGGTGTGAGGATTGATCCTAGCAGGGTAGAGGAAATTCAAACCCTGTCACTTCCTAGATCCAAGAAGGAAGTTCATGCCTTTTTAGGAAAGATTAATTTCTTGGGGAGATTCGTCTCAAATTTTGCTGAGTTGGTGAAACATATCACAGCCATGCTCAGGAAAGGAAATGAAGTGAAATGGACCGATGAACCCAGGGAATATTTTACACAAATAAAAAGGGCATTGACCGAGGCACCTGTGCTGATCAGTCCTAACAATTCCAAAGGATTCCTAATTTTCTCTTTTGCTTCTTTTGATACAGTAGCGGCGGTATTGTTGCAGAAAAATGAGGAAGGGAGAGAACAACCCATTGCCTTTTTCAGCAAGGCATTAAGAGATGCAGAGGTCAGGTATGAAATCATGGAAAAATAGGCCTATGCCCTAGTAAAATCTCTCAAAGCTTTTAGAGTCTACGTCTTGCACTCAAAGGTGACCGCATACGTTCCTTCGGCCTCTATGAAGGACATCCTTGTACAACTCGACATAGATGGGAGAAGAGGTAAGTGGATTTCCAGGATCCTAGAGTTTGATCTGGAGATTAAACCCACTAAGTTGATAAAGGGGCAGGGTTTAGCCAAGTTGTTGGCTGAATCCAATTAAAGAGCCTTAGGGATTAGCTTCATCAACGCCTGTTCAGAAAATCTGCCAACTAAGTCGGCCAATAAGAATTCTCAGGATGCCTTACCATTAGCAGCATGTACCTGGTACAAGGATATCTTGTATTTTTTACAAGAATTAAAGCCTCCTGATGGAATGGGAAAAAGCAAGGTGAGAGCTTTAAAGCTCAAGGCGGTCAAGTATTGCCTCATTGACCAAGCCCTATACTGGAAAGACCCTCTAGGGATGTTCTTAAGATGCCTGGACCCACAAGAAGCTTACAAGGTTATAATTGATTTCCATAATGGCCTTTGCGGGGGGCATCATTTTTGGAAAACTACAACTCATAAGATCCTTAGGGATGGATATTTTTGGCCTACTTTATTCACCGATGTCTGCAGAGAAATCAGAGCTTGCATCAAATGCCAAAAGTTCTCAGGAAAGCGGCAGCTCAAATCACTTCCATTAAAGTCTATAGTAGCTTCAGCACCTTTTCAACAGTGGGGGTTAGACTTCATCGGAGAAATTCATCCTCCCTCAAGTGGTCAACACAGATGGATCCTTACTGCGACTGACTATTTCACAAAGTGGATAGAAGCTACCCCTACCATGAGTACTTCTCACAAAGTAATTATCATCTTCCTAAAGGATATCATAGCCAGATTCGGATGTCCCAACAAAATCATCACCGAAAATGCTGCCTCTTTCAGGTCTAAGCCTTTGGTTAAGTTCTGTGAACAATTTGAGATTTCGCTGATCCACTCTACTCCCTATTATCCTCAAGGAAATGGACTAGCGGAGTCTTCCAATAAAAGTATGATCAAGCTCATCAAGAAATTATTGGAAGACAATAAAAGGGCCTGGGATTCAAAGCTCAAATTTTCCCTATGGGCCAACCGGGTGACAACAAAGAAGTCTCTGGGCATCTCACCTTTTCGACTTTTTAATGGGACAGAAGTTGTTTTCCCTACTCAGCTCGCTTTATCCATGGCAAAATTTCTCTAAGACCTTGAAGGAGAGCCTGACCATATGGTCAGAAGGATTCATCAGATGGTGGAAGTATAATAGATCAGGAACAGGTCATGGACAGGGCCTACCATCATCAGCAAAGGATCAAGCAAACCTTTGACAGGAAAAGAAAAAAGAAATTTTTTGAGCTGGGTGATCTGGTGCTCAAATGGGATGCACCCAGGCAGGACAGGGGCAAGCACAGTAAGTTTGATTCCCTCTAGATTGGGCCTCTCAAGATCTCTAAGGTGTTTTCAAAAAACACCTACAGGTTGTAGGATTTGGAAGGTGGAGAAGTTTTTGATGGCCCAGTAAATGGGCATTTCTTAAAAAGATGTTTTTTGTAAGCCATAAGCGCTTCTTTTGTTTTGTAAATATTGTTTTTTGTTTTATGTTTTCATCTTAATAGATGACTCCATATCCCAACAGAAAGGCACTGAAACTATAGAACAAGTTCTTAGAGCGTCACAAGGATGACTCTATCCCCCATGGAGCCTAATGTTAGCGACATTTCTTGTTCTAGGCGTAAAAGTATTCGGTTCTGCAAGTCACACGAGAAGCGCTCAAGCGCAGCATGGAAAAAGTATCGTTTTGAGGCTTCCAATCAAGTGGACGGGTGGAATTACGATGTCAGCAGCCCAGATCCATCCATAAGAGAAGATCAAAGGTCATCGGAATATCGGGGCTAGCAAGTTGACCGATGTATAACATCAAAGAAAGTGGCTTTATGCTGAGACTGAATCTGGGTCGTCTGATCCCGCGACACATAGTTTGAGATCTAGTCGGCATATCGGTAGTCACGAGTTCGAAGGGTGAAAGTCCCTTATCATCTCACATCCCGAAACCTCAAAACCCGAAGTGTCGAAAGTGCCCAGAGGTGGGCCCACAGTATCGCGAAGCAGCCTCAGTCGTTCATCCACAGGAGACACCTGGCGCATGATTAGGCTCCTCGCCTTTTCGCCCATCGTGACCTCGAAATACAAAAGAATAGCCTGTCATATTCCCGATGCACGAGGTGCTAGGAGTGTCCAGGACCCTAGCCTGCAGCATCACCAAATAATTTTAGGGCCGTCAGATCTGAGAGGAACGCGTGGTGCCCAATTAGGCCATCTCGGCGTTTCGCTCATCGCAGATATGAATAAGAAAGGATTAACTGCATCCATTTGCGAACGCCGAAAGAATTTTCGGAATAGACACAGGGTCACAGCTCGTGGTCACTTGGGAAAGAAAGGAGCCGTGAAAAAGGGGCCAAAGGTGTCGAGTCTAGTTGTTGAAAGGATCATCGTGATCTCCATGTGCCATCTGATCTGACCTTGATCCTGGTTTTCACCTAGAGTAAATGAAGATAAGAAGGAGTGGTTGAAACCTACCCTCAGGCACTAAGTGCAGAGTATGGATAATCTGGCAAGCGGTCTACTCGAGAGGGTCCTGTGTACCCATTTTTCTAAAGAAGCCATGCCGAGTCTTCGACAAGCCGGAGGAAGTCTGCACACGCTAGCCCAGCACTTAATGGCTCAGCTACTCCTCCTGTAGGAGCTATGTGCAGTTAAGGTGGCGTCTAACAAAGAATACCCGTCTGAATTCGGTTGAAAGGCCACCAAGTCGTGGATGACTGAGCACGCCACTGTTAGGTGAATTTTCTGAGTATATAGACTCAGTCTTTGTATTTTGTAAAGCATCGATGGTTGAGCAAGGCTCCCGGTGGTAAACTTTAATGAAGCACTGTTTTCCTGGTTATGTTTGGACTCTTGAGAATTCTTGTCTTATGAATGTCAGTTTTTCTTTCACGTCTTTGTTTACACTGTGTTAGAACGGATCGAAATTGGAGAATCCAGTGGAGCGGTAACTGTTATAGGATGATGTAGAGTTTGATCACTGTAACAGTTGCACTATTTCTAATCAGTCCCTGTGATTTTCTTAGCGTTGAATGACTTGGAATTGGAGAATCCAGTCAAGTCCCCCCTCTCAGCTCCTCGAAGCTCTGAACCAAAGGATCTCGCATTCAGAGTTTTTCTTCTACAAGTTACTGAAAGGCCTATTGCCTGAGGTAGTTTTTCCACTCCCCTCACCAAGTCTTCAACCTGCTCATTTTAAAATCAACCCACTGACTGAAGTTAGATCAAGACCTCCTTTGTTCCTTGCATGCCGGACCCAGTCCCTGAGTTTGATTGATATCTTCCTGAGTCTCTAGCCATTTGATCACCCATTAAAAACTACTGTGACATAAAAAAATGATGGGCGTCAGGCTCTGCTCCTACTGCAATCCAGGAGTGACTTCCGTCGCCAACAGATGATACTAGCGATTCAATCTCCTTTATAAATTGCATGTACCTATAAATGCACAAGAATACATGATTTTAGATTGCTTTTTAGTTGTAAAATCAAAGTATTCAAATTTTAGTAACTAGCTACAGAATCTCACGATTATGTAGCTAGTTATAATTATAACCAGAATTGTATTTTATCAAATCAATCAAAATAGAATAGATGCAATTTGAGCAAACAAATCTTGTATTCTAATTCAAAACAAAAACAAAATCATCTTAAAATTATTTTTTAAAATACCATACATCAGATTCAGGGATTTGTTTTAATCAAGCAATTTTCGAATTCACAATGGCAATGGCCGCTTCCACGTTCTTAAACACAATGGAGCCTGTGGTTTTTTTTCTTTTATCCTTAGCTTGAGCTACGTTTTGCAATCTGTCATTTTCTTTTGTTAGCACTTTCACCTGGTCCTCCAAGGACTTGATCCGAGACTGAAGCAAAGGCACATCTCTGTAATACCGATCGAGCCATGACTGACATTCATTGCATTGCGGACAGATAGAATGTGTATCAGCAGGTGGGGAATTTTTCACTTGGCTTGTAGGTTCTTTGTCGAGTTTGATTCCAGGGAAATCGGGGTTGTCTTTAAGACACGATGGGAGGTTCGTCACATAGTCATAGGGTTTAACTGAGCACAGTCCATACGAATATGGATATTCTTTAGTTAGAAACCGTTCAATTTCTGAATCGGAATCCTCGCTTAACTCAATTGGGTTTTGGTCTACATTTTCTTTAGGTTTATTTTGGGCACACCATGAAACCTGACGCGTGGCCCTTTTACCCTTGTAATTGATATCACTGTTACCCTTACACTTTTTCTTTGCAGATTTTTTAATAGGCTTACTACCATCTTTTGGATATGAATCAGGTAGAGCGTCGGTTTGGGTAGCTCCCGGGTAGGTTGAGGGTTCCATAGAGGGCAAGAGCGAAGGAGGGGGAATGATGGGCTCGACGAGGGTTTCTGTAACAATGGACTTGTCAACTTGTCATATTTCAAAACCATTCCTTAACAGGAAAGCGTCCCAACAATCTCCATTCAACTTCAAATGATGAACCATAATAATTTTAATCAAACAGTGGTGGAACAGGTTGGAGTCATCTTTCTCCCTTTTAAAACGCTTTTCCATTTTGTATAAACTTCAAAGGAGAAAATAGGGCATGTTTAGAGGAAAATCGATAAAACTCATGAGAAACCGCAAGTAATATAAGAAAACCAAACCATATCTACCCTCACAGGTAACGAACTGCTTGACAATAGCTAATAGGTCGTGCCATCTAGGTTTTAGAGGTGTAACGGGCATACCTTTGTCGCAGCTGGTAATCTTCCTTGAGGTAAACAATAGTGACCAGGGGACCTCCTCAACCTTAGAGTTTTTAAACCATTTTTGTCCCATGGCTGGCAGACCAGTGGCTGAGCTGATGAAATCTTCATTTAACTCAAGTTGGACATCTCCAATTTTAGCTCTGCAACCATCGAACGTTAGCACAAATCCTTGAGCGACTGCCAAATTAAAACCCTCAAACTTCTCAACAAAGACCCGCTAACCATTCCTCTCTAAGTCTTCTCGAGCATTATCAAACAATAACAAAGTCTGAACACCGTTGGGATCTATTCTCACTATGGGAGCCATAGCTAACAGCACAAAATCGAGAGGGTATTCGGTGATAGGGTTTGACAGAGTAGTAATAGATCCATTTGCCTCGAGCTTCCCAATACAATGCAAAGGCAGCTCGAAATGCTACGAAGGAGCGTTAATGCTATGCGTGCGAGGATAGTGGTGTAGATCAAGGCCATGCAAGAACATCATATCAGGATGTACTTGGAACGACATGTTGGTGTAATGATACATTAAAATCATAATAGTTAAAAAACATTATGTGCATATCCAAAAATAAAAGTCAAATGAACAATTGCATATCCACGATTCGACCAAAAAACAATATGTCGAATAAACCATTGCATCAAAGATTTTATAAATGAAAACCATATTAACAATAGTCAAACGCTAAATGGGTGGTGTTTTGATAGATATGTAACCACTGGTGTGTTTGAGGCCAAGGAGTTATAACCATATAAACAACTAGGTTCATGATAATCCAAATGATCATTAACCCTTTGATGTAATCGACATGAATTCCAACTGTGGGTTTTCACGCTTGTAGTCGTGAAAATGAAAATGAAAAGCAGGTACGCAAAAAGTGAAGGATAATGGTGTCATTTAATGAGAAAAATTGCGACGAGTAATGAGGGTTTAAAAACCCTTTGTAGGTAGCTGGTAGATATAGAGATTAATATGGCTGCCAACAAGGTGTTGCTTAAGTCTTGGACCTCTTTGGTCTTCTTCCTTCTGCTAGTTTCGAGTGTTTCCTACTCTTTATGCATGGTTTTCAGGTTATCAAGGTCAAACATCTCTATAGGATCAGTGGGGATAAGGAATTCTGCCAGCTAGTCCTTAGTGATCTCTTCAATGTCTTCTTTTGTGAGCTTATAATACGACTGGAGTTGCTCCTTAAGTTCATTTTCTCACGCTGTAATGTAGATCAAGTGTCGATCTGCATGAAACTTCATCTGTGATCGAAACCTCTATAGGGTGTTCAGAGTCATGCGAGGCTCAGCTTCAATGGCTCTCTTCAACTCAAGGTAATATGTATGAAAAACAACGTTCGGCTGCCACTGTTTGTTCATATCACTCGAGTACCAAAGCGAGGTGAAATTCGCAGCAAGTGGTTCAAACGGATTGATGTTCGGGAAGGTCGCACCTTTTGACATCTCCCATGCAACAAATGCGATGAGGATGAGGAGCCAGGTAAAGTGAAATTCGTATCTTTGATCCTGTGCTTCGCAGAAGTCTAGTTCGAGATGATTGACTAGGTACTTTGCCCAGTTCATCAGTAGGCCTTCTACACACTTTCCCACGAGGTCAACGACAAAGCCTGTGACATGCGTGGGTCAGTTCTTCCTTACTAACTTTCCAACTATGAGCTGACATGCGAGGTGCACTGTGTCATCCTGGATGGAGACTACCTTGTAGCCTCGCATCCCCTTCTCAACATCGTCGTATGTATCCTTGATCTTTTGTGCTAGTGTGTGATCTGTGGCTTTTCCTGGGTAAAAATCATGTGGGTCAGGTCCTTGCATACTCAACCCTTTGATCCTATGGATCAGTGTCAGATTGACTGTAATACGATGGTCTAGCCACAAATATATGCCATGGTAACATGATAGTAGCATCTTGCCATAGGCGTTGACTTCCCAGTGCCTTCCAAAGTGTGGGATTTTCATTACATTTAACAGGGTGGACTACGCAAGGTTCGTCATCCATAGCTATGGGATTATCTTAGAGTTCTTCCCCTTTGTCTTGGTTAGGTATTTGTACGGGGTGAGCATGCTATAGTTCTTGTGATATTTGAGGTTGAAGTCACTGAACTTCAATGCTATGATCTTGTCTTGTTGTGTTCGAACTGTGCGTATCCCATTCAAGAGGTACACAGTAACCATGGTGTACTCAAAATCTCTTGGTACACTATCATGACTCACCACGCCGGCTAGAGGCGATATGTAGTCGGGCAATATGCTCTGGATCAACTTCACATTTTCTAGGTCATCTTTATGTTTGGTTCTCTTTTCTGCTATGACTCGGGATGGTCCAGCTCCGAGCAGTCGAAGGGGAGGCTTTCACTCCTCTCATTGATGATGCATATATGCCTGTAGACATCGACATTACTCTTTCAGTCATGAGGTCGATGAGAACTTCTTCGAAAATTTTCTCTGTAGCATTGAACTCGTCTGACATACACACTCAGAGTTGAGAATCTCAGGTTCGAAGAGTAATTTATTAATGCAATGGGATAGAGGGAAATAGTGTGATGATCACTGTGTGAATTCAACTAATCTTCGGGCTTAGATTCATAGTTAGAAAAAGTGTTCTCAGTGCATGGGGCGATGAAATAAATAGATAACTTGGCAACGGATCTCTTGCAATGAGTGAGAATTCTCCATTAGTTCAGTTCTGTCCATTATGGTGCGGTCTCAACGATCTAATGGTTAGCTCCCTGTCCATAAATGCATTTCTACCCATTTGGGGTGTTGGTTTAATCATTATATTGTTCCCAATGTCTATATTTCTTCGCCATGGCGAAGTTCCATGTGACGTTGTTCTAATATCCCGACGAAGTTCCAATTCTGCAAATTTTCATTCTGCAAAGATCCTTTTGGAACCTTCTGTAACTATTTGATCTTGGTTCTCTTCTTACTGAGCTTTCTATCCTTTTTCCCAGTGAGCTTCGTCTCGATATTCCTCTTTCCATTCTGATTCTTCTCTACTCTTGGCATAGTGACTTCGTGTTGTTGGTGATCTTTCCTATGGTTCAAGCATATTATTTCTTCTCTTTCTAGGGTAGGTGCTCTACTCTCTTGTATAGACAGATGTTCCAAGTCTTCTTTTGTTCCTTCCACTTCGATATCCAATTCTCTGGTCCTTAGTAGCTTCAACTGGTCTTCCTGTTCTTTCAATAAGTGCGTTATTCTCCTATCCATGAAGACTCTTAGGTACTTCTTTTTCTGTTCTAGGGCTTCCTCTTCTTCTTTCCTTCGAATCTAGTCCTTCTCAATCTAGGTCTTTCCTAACAAAATTAGAAATGGGGCACATTCCTCAACAAACTTAATAACCTCAAATTCTTCTTCTGTCACTGTTCCATGAGTGTTCATAGATATCTGAGTAAGTATTCCACATAGGGCTATCATATTTCCTTTAAAAAAGCCTATTCCTCCAATTGAAGGAGTCATAGCAGGCTTTCCTAGGGTTTCCCAAGTTCCTTTTGTCATAACGTTTACCTGTGTTTCTTCATCCAAAGTACAGTCTCTGTCTAAGTCCCCCTATTTTTACTTCTATTTTCTCTCTTTCTTTGAAGATCTATGATAAACTGATGTCTCTATGATCATTCAGTGTTTCTCTTATCTTTAATAATACAATATCTTATTACTTCTGGGGTTCTACTATAATCTTAGTTTCTTGAACTTCCTCATGGTGTTCTTGTCTCATATTCATCTCATCAAGCTTAGCAATCAATCTAGGGTAATCCAACACTTCATGGTCCATAGCCTTACAACAAAGGCAACTAGGTTTTCTACCAAGACAATCCTTAGAAAGATGTCTCGGTCTTCTACAAATGTAACAAAGAGTTAATCCTTTCTTTATTTTAAATGATCCCCAGCCTTTCATGTACTGCGCGCTAGGATTATAGTAGCTAACCTGCAAAAAATTCTTTCTAGGATCCTGCATCCATTTGTTAGTCCAAACATTCTTTCTATGCATAGGTATAATATATCTTTCACTATTCTTATCAGATCTACTCACATCAAATCTTCTTTCATCTAGTTGTGTCCTTGTTTTCAAGCCAGGACAAGTCTTATTAAATAGACCTAGATCCATACTTTAGAAACAAAAATTTCCACTTATCTTACTTCTACAGAGCACAAAGCTTATAGATCTTACCTCTTTAGTATCACTTTCACCTTTATCAGGGCACGGAGCTTCCAGATCTTACCTCTTTTCTTCAGATATGACTTCTTTTCTTAGCACAGAGCTTCACAAATCAGGTAGAGTATTGCACACTACAACGACAAGTCTATGCACAGATCTTTCAAAGCTAAATAAAATACTGCACACTAGGGCAATAGCCCTACGCATGGATCTTTCATAGTTTCAGGTCTGATCTTTGCACAAATCTTGTTCTTCCTCAATTCCCAGCAATCACAGTTTCAGTTCCTGGCAACGAAACCATTTGTTGGCACAGGGGAAGACCCAGGGTTCAACACTCAAGAGCGCACCAACAAATCCCTAACTACCAACCCTTTCGGAAAAACCTGCAAAGCAGATGAAGTCTCACCCAAGGTAGAGGCAAGGGTGGTTGCAAGACTCAAGTGTCTACAACCTTAGCTGGGACACAGACCTATGATTGTTATACCTTCATAGCATACTTAGCAGTTACAATTGATTAGTATTTAACCAGTATCTACTTCACAAATAAAACCCTAATTACAGATCATCATGGTATCCAACCAGATATAGCATCTAGTAGCACTTAGCATATAGAAACAGACTAGATATAACATATTCAAGAACTAATCATATTCATAGAAGTAGGATCTAGCATTTATCAAGATTATTAAGCACATAGCAATAATAGATCTATCTACCATTCATCTATATCAAAGCACTAAGAAAGTAACCACATAAACACATCGATATATTGCACAAAGCAACCATAAAGCACAAAGCATACACAACATAGGATATACATGGTTCACCCCCACCCTCGGGCTACGTCCACCAACTCTTCTTCTTTATTATCTTCTTCTATCAATCTTCTACATGCACAAAACCTTCAGACCAACTCCACATAGGACACGAGATCTGTGTGCACCTCACCAAATCCTCCTTCCCTGAGTTAGGTCAAGGAACAAATCCTTCTCACAAGTACTCGCAATTACTTGCACTTAGCCAACATGCTACAATCACACAGATCGACTATTACATCACTTGCACATAGCAACATCTACAATCACATAGATTGCTTTCCTTGATCACATAGATCGAACTTCTCTTTGATCACATAGATCAAGCTACTTCCTACCTCACCTAGCTTCCTATTTATACATTACAAAAAGGGCCTATACATGGGTAAACCCATGGGCCAACATCCAATACCCTTTACATAAACCCTAAACACAAAAATCCCTAAAAATGGGTTGAGATCCCGTGGTCTCTGCTTTGTCTTGCGCTCCGTCTTTGTGCAAGATACTAGATATATAAAATATGCAGAACAGAGACGAAATGCTAGAAATTACAGAATAACAGTAAAATATCCAGCATAATCTTCACAATACACAGAAATGATATACGAAATAGCAACAGAAATAGCACTTTGAATCAGATAGCAATGT
>JZKD02S1678244.1:738392-756585 GCA_000966675.3 Picea glauca | reverse complement strand
TCCACCATTTCAAGATTTGAGGAGATAATTCAATACTAATCCAAGGAGAAGATCATGGAGATTTAGTTGTCATATCTTATCCAAGATATATGAGAGATATGTGTGAGGATTTGAATGGATTGTATTTTGTAATAAAAGGAAATGGGTTGAGAGAAAAGTGGATCTGTAATTATGAGATGTTTATCTTAGTTTCAAAGCTCTCAGGTATAAAAGAGAGTTCCTTCTCTTCATGAGAAAAAGGGAGGAGAATCATTATGATGTAAAGGATGAGAATCATTATTATGTAGATTGAAAAGAGGAATTATTATTATGTATATCGGGAGAGAATCAATATTATGTGAAAGATGAGAATCATCATTATGTAGATTAAGGGAATTGTTATGAGATAGGTTCTTGAGAAGAATTGTTATGATGTAGATTGGATTCATGAAGAGACTCCTTTTGTAAACCTACATTTTGAAGATTAATGAAAGTTTGGATTCAGTGATTTTGTCTCTCTTCGAAGTTATCATATGTTGATCTAAAGCTTCCATGTTGGCATCGGCAAGGACCACCGATCCAAATTGGTAAGCTTATTGTAAATTGTTAGTGTAGATTTTCATTTCATGTATTTGTTATTTTGATTTCATATTATTTTGTTTGATTTCACTATGCGAATGTGTTTCAAAGTGTGGTAATGCAGGAATGGTTGGATCTCTATATTTCACCATACATGAGATTTAATGGATAATCCTACTTGTTAGTTTAGTTGCTCCAGGAGATAGAATCAAAGTTCATCTTTTCTTTTCATGAGCCATCAATGAACACGTCCATCACCTGAGCAAGAGATTTTGCTTGTTTATGAGTTCTGTTTGTTTATGAATGTTTCTTTCCATCTTTTGAATTGTGTGAAGATTGTTATTTTTAAAAGTGTGTTGGTTTCTAAATGGTTTTTATTATCTATACTAAACATACATAGGAACCTATCTGTTATTGGTGCATATAGTGCATCAACTCTACTGATTACAAATCTCAATTGATAATTTATGTTTGGTAATATATTATGAAAATAATTGCATGAACATGGATCAAGTTCTCCATCTACTCTCTCAGCACCAACTTTTCCTGAAGCATTATAAATGTGCTTTTGGTGCCTCAGAAGTAGAATAATTGGGTCATCTGGTTGGCAAGGATGGCATCAGGGTGGATCCGAAAAAGATTTAAGCTATGCAATACTGGCCGCACCCAAAGACTCTCAAAAGATTGTGTGGATTTCTAGGCTAAACAAGGTATTATCGCAAGTTTGTTAAGAACTATGAAAAGATTGCAGCACCTCTCACTTCTCTCCTCGAAAAGAACTCTTTCACTTGGACTCCAGCCGCTACTCAAGCATTTCAAACCTTGAAGACGGCCATGTGCACCACTCTGGTTCTGGCCCTTCCTGATTTCACAAAGACCTTTATGTTGGAATGTGATGCCTCAGGGAAAGGAATCAGCACCATCCTTATGCAATAAGGTCGACCTTTGGCCTTCACCAGCAAGCAACTGTCTGAAATGAATCTAGGCAAACCCATTTATGAAAAGGAAATGTTGGCTATTATGCATGTTGTTGATCTGTGGCGCCTTTATCTCTTGGGGAAACGCTTCCAAATTAATACTGACCATCAAAGCCTCAAGTACTTTCTGGAACAACGCATTTCCTCCCCATAGCAACAAAAATGGGTGACTAGGCTCTTTGGATATGATTATGAGATCATTTACAAGAAGGGAAAAGACAATGTAGTGGTGGATGCACTAACCCGAAAATATGAAGAAGAAGGATCCCTTTTTTCTCTTTCCTTCATTGTACTCGATTGGCTCCAAGCTGTGCACCAAGAATGGCTTCAAGATCCCAAAAGTTCGCATCTGATCTAGCAATTGCATACCAATGCTCCGGCTCCCCCGGGGTACTCTTGGCTCCAGGATGAGCTTCGATACAAAGGCCATTTGTATTTAAGTAAACAATCAAAGCTTAAATCCACGGTACTTTCTGAGATTCATGCTACACCCATAGCAGGGAACTCAAGGTTCACCAAAACATATGATAGGGTCAAACGTTCTTTTTTCTAGGATCGTATGAAACAGGACATCCGTAATTTTGTCGCTGAATGTGAGGTGTGTCAATGCAACAAGGGAGAAACAGTCAAATCTCTGGGCACACTACAATCGCTTCCGATTCCACCTACTATTTGGAAGGATATCTCTATGGACTTTATTACCGACTTACCCAAATCGGGGAATAAATCAGTCATAATGGTGGTTGTGGATCGCCTTTCCAAGTATGCTCAGTGCTGCGCTCTTCAACACCCATTTACTGCATCCATGGTGGATCAAATTTTCATGGACCAGGTCTTCAAGCTTCATGGCATGCCGCACTCTATTGTTTTTTATCATGACCCAACTTTCACAAGCAATTTTTGGCAAGAATTGTTTAAGCTCCAGGGCACCCAATTGCATCTCAGCACAGCTTATCATCCCCAGCCTGATGGTCAAAAGGAAGTTGTCAACAAGTGTTTGGAAACATACCTGAGGTGTTTTTCCTCTAAAAAACAACATCAATGGGCTTAATGGTTACCCCTAGCCGAATGGTGGTACAACACTTCCTACCATACAGCTACTTGCATGACTCCTTTTGAAGCGGTATATGGACAGAAGCCACATTCAGCTCTCTCATACTTACCGGGTACCTCGAAGGTCCAGGTGGTTGACCAAACACTTACAGTTCAAGAGGATATTCTTCATACCCTTAAAAAGAACTTGGTCATCGCATAGAATCACATGACGCAACAAGCAGACCAAGGTTGCTCTGAACGTCAATTTGCAGAAGGAGATCAGGTGTTTCTACGACTACAACCATACAAGCAAACTTCCCTCAAGGCCGAAAATTGTCAGAAGCTAGCGCCCAAATTTTATGGTCCTTACATAATTCTCAAGCATGTGGGACAAGTCACCTATTAGTTATCTTTGCCCAGTCAGTCGAAGCTACATCTTGTTTTTCATGTTTCATGCTTAAAGAAGGTGATTGGAACTAGGTGCCAAATTCAAACCAACCTTCTAAAGTTAGCTGAAAAAGGATCCATTTGGCTACATCCAGAAGCAGTTTTGGACCAGCGTGAGCATCACCTGCATCAGAGAACCATCAAGGAAGTGTTATTCCAGTGGAAAGATACGACTCCAGTAGATGCCACTGGGGAACCAACTACCATTCTGCAGCAATTTCCACATCTCAAGCCTTGAGGACAAGGTTGTTTTTAAGGGGGCGGACATGTTAGGGTCCTAACCCACACATAGGTAGATCAATATATTTGGATGTAATAAAGGTCAATATTAATAAGGCCTTTCAATAAAATAGAATAAGGCAGATGTAAAAAGACCTAATAGAAGCTTCCGCTTCTAGAAGGATCTTCCTCTAGATGTTTTTTTTTAGTATAAATAGGAGTCAAGGGTATGAGAACACTAGCTTGGATATTATTGTAACAGAGAACTACTCAACTAGAGGTTGCCCCCTCGAAGAGGCCCGTGAACATTGCTTTCTGAATCAAAGTTCTATTTATGTTATTGTTCTTATACCATTTCTGTGTTATTGTGGAGATTATGTTGGTTATATTACTGTTATTCTGCCATTTCTAGCATTTTATTTATGTTCTTCATATTTATTATTTCTGGTATCTTGCAGACTTAAAGAGATGTGGCGCTCATTGAAAATTGTTTTAGTTGTTTTTTGGAAATGGTGAAATTGTTTTTTGTTTTTGTTTGGCAATGCAACCGTGCGTGCATCGCAAGGACTTAAAAAATAACCTAACATTTTTTAATGTCATGCTCAATGACAAACTATTTGGCATAACAAATATGCAGATTTTTTTAAGTAACATATCTTTATGTTGCGTTCAAGGACAATTATTTTTCCCTTTATCTCCACTTGTTTGTTAGAACTTGGCAATGTCTTAACATTTCTTTTAACTATACACCAGTAACCACCCACTGGAACAACATCTCATGTTGATTAACGTTCACCAAATAATTAAATAATTAAAAACTCCATTCCAATTACGTAACGAGTTGGCATGAATACAATAGGCATTAATCGTGAATGTTAAAAACCATTCGGCATACACCAAGAGATTGTTGAATGATAAACCTCGCTTGATGAACAAAATATTGAAGTTGGCTTTCTTATTTCTAATATTTCGCATACTTCTTTGTTTCCCATGGCACTCAACCTTAAAAAAAATGTTTCCTATCCCTTCTCCAACACATACCATGGTATAATTTATAAATCCTCCTTAAAAACGTGGCATACGATGAATCTGAAATTCTCTAACAGATCCTCGAACAAGGGGAGGAATTGGCCAGCCACTCTGATGACACATCATACTAATACACAAGAACCAATAGAGGCCAGCCACTCTGATGACACATCAAAACAAAAATAGGAAGTAAAGGACAGAGGAGAAGTGCAACCATAAGAAGAAAAGGTCCTTGTTGCTACACAAGAACCAACAGGGCCAACTTTAGGTGAAGGATTGGTTGCAATTTTTGAAGGATATCAAGATAAAGAATAAGTTTCCACTCTTGAGACAATGCACATAAATGATGACATCCTCTCCTCCATGGGAGCCTCCCCCTCTCAGACTCACGGTGATTGTTTGGTTGCATGGGGACATGCAACGATTTCAGTGAGGGGGAGATGACGGGTGCTCAAATTGACATGTTTTTAGCATCAATCCAATAATTTTAGCTCACCTTTTTCCATTTCCACTTCCATATTCATAACACTTTCCATCTACAATGACACATTTTTGGTTAAGGTACAATCACTCACCCAGTATGTCATTTTCAATACTTATTTGTATGCATTTTTCAGAGGATTATTATTTTTCATGCTAACAATGTTTTACAGGAACACGTTGCGCGGGTACCTTCCTAACACAAGAGTTTCAAAGTTCAGTTGTTGCAACTCTACTCATTGTTGCAACTCTGGTCATTGTTGCAAATCACATTTTTGCAACTAAAGATGTTTCAAATCTCACTAGACCGTTGTTGCAACTCTGCAACAGATCACCTGTCAACCATACAGTTGTGACCAAGGAACAACTAGTTATCCAACAACCGCTCTAGAATACAATGAAGGAAATTGGGCACTAGTATGGAAAGAACAACTTAGCCACCACCTGTCGTGGCCAGGTTTAGTCACCACACACCGGATTTATTCCTTCTTTTGGAAAACACAATGTAACGATGAGACAGGTCGATCCTCATGGTTTTCCATTGATGTTCTTAGCTCACTTTAGTAATAGTCATTTTGTATAAATATTCCCACTCTCATTGAGTCGACATATGGAAGGAAAATCAACAGATAGCTTGTAAGACAAAATTGTATTGAAGCTACATATTTCGGTTTAATAAAGGTTTTGTTTTGTTCATGTTCAATTAATGGTGTATTAATCATCTAGAGTCTTCTGCATTCTTAGACCAGTACCTTGTTTAAGGAGGTAGGGCCCCCTCCTTAGCCTGGCATTGTTTGTATCTTCCATTTGTAGAAGTAGTTTTAGTTTTGTTTCTGTCTTTTAATTTATTTCCAAAAATTCCTTCATTAACTTCTTATTGTAACTGTACCATTCTCAACTGTTGTAGTTTTGGATTGTTGTAACTCAGAGTTGATATCATAGGGTTATGTTTCTTGATTCATGTGTCAATAGAATTAACAGCTTTCCCATAATTCTCTTTATTTCCAACAATTCCTATTTTAACTTATAACTGATTGTTGTAGCTTAGTGTTGATATTGTAGGGTATTGTTCCTTTTCAGATTCATGAGTGTGTAGCTATAGTTTCTTTTCCTTAGTTATTTCTATCAATTCCTCTATAAAAACATGGCGTTGCAACTTCGTTGTTTCTCTCTGTTTTGGAAGATTTTTTACAAAACATTTTATTTTTCTGGTAAGAATCTCTTTGCTTCTCAAGTCTTCCTGAATTCTTCAGGGTCTCTATTGACCGTATTTGGATAGGTTCAAGGATCACATTATCTTGCAATTTGTAAAGAATCATTTTGTTTCTTTATCTCTTTTGTTTGTTGTCGAGGTTAAGGGTGAACTTATGAGTTTTAGATCCTCTTGTGGATTCCATTGAATTCATGCTTTCAAGTAGTGGCTTAGAGTCTATGTCAGTCTTTGGTTTGTCTTCTCTTTCCCTTTATTATGCTTTGAAAAATGAAGAAATATCATTTGTTCGTTATTTTCATTTCTAAGCATAAAAAAATAAAAATAAAAAAATTGTTGTAGTTCATTAACTGCATTTGCATTTCATTGTGCATTTTTTTTGGTATTAGTAGCATAGGTTGTTTTTACAAAAGAAAAGAGTTATGATTCCAAAATTCCTTCTAGGATGCTTCCTTGAAAGTTTTAGTAGTATGCATTCATTTTGAAATGAAAAAGCATTCTAGGAAAAATTGTGTTTCAGGATCTTGGTCTACATTTTGAAAAGTTTGCACCTTCAAAGTTTAAAAGCCATTTTTTCAGTTGTAGAATGTAGTTTTATTTCCATGCAATGTTCTAAAAATGTTTTTTAATTCTTCTCTTTCATCTCTCGAGAACACCACAAGTTTCACTTATGTACCTTCTAAGTAAATTAATCCATTTAAAATCAATGATAAATACTAAAATCAACTAGACTTTTCTGTTTGTAAGGTACACCAAGTAGTCTAGGATTTAGGGCCTTGAAATAGGTGTGGAGAGGAAACTATTCAAGGACGTTTAAATAAACATAAGAGTATGTGATAGGGAATGTAAAAGTCCAGTTTTGTAAGATTTAGTTGGGAACCCCCTCTAACACAAGGGCTAAACTTGAGGTCATGTGAGGAAAGGTTGAGGATATAACCCCTCCAACGTTGGACCAAATGTAGTGGGGATCGTATATTGAGGGTCATTCTTGTGATATTTTCTAAATTCATTTGACTACGTATCTTTGTGGAACTCAAATCCATTCAGGATCCTCAGTTGTCTTCCAGACCATTTTCCTTCGGTTCCCTTGAAAGGATTTAGACTTTTCTATCCTTCTCATTACAATCAACTCAACTCTCGACTATACACGCCTGGTGACTGACTACGAGTTGGAAAACTAGTTGTCTTTTTGTAGGGACTTACACAGGTGACTACGGGGGTATGTTGCGATACCTAGGGAAGACATCGGATCGCACTTTGCAGAGTATACCCGGAGGGTGTTTCATTGTTCAAGTTACACTTGCACGGTTAAGTTTCTCTAGTGTTGATTTGAATAATTATTCTTCCTTCCAGTCAGTTGATTGCTTGATTTGACTTTAGGAACTTTTTAGTGTGTGATTTGTGTTTCACGCTATCTTGACCTTATAGTTTCGGTTGATCATTTCATAAGGTGGAATATCAACAGCTTCGTCATTCGCATAGGCTTCAAGGTCTGTCGCCAGTTATTTGGAGCCACCTTCTCCATAGCTAAGGCAAAGGCTAGATCAAGAGGGTTCTTTTGAAGCGACCGGGCCACCAGAATTTGTGCTCAAGCCTACTCCTAGAGAAGATACACTTGCACCAGATGATTCCATCGTTTATGACCTCAAATATGAAGGCTTCAGGCCTACAAAGCCTCTTATCACTGATTTATCAGTGCCACTTCTTATTCAGATAGTCCCTCCTGAGGTAACTTTACCTAAACGTCATTGTTTTAGATGAGTGGTGATGGAAGAAACTAATGCTACCTCTTATGGGAGTCCACACACTCCCATATCAGTTGCCACGGGAAGAGGTGTCGTACCCCATCCCCCACCTCCATCTATAACGACTACGACTAACCAGACACCTACAACTTTTGGCAGTGGCACCATCCCTTCAATGAATATGACTATTTTTCCTTCTATACAAAACATGTCTGGAGCTCCCTTTTCATATGGGATGTTGGGTTTCAACTCTAGTTTGACCTTAACTTACTCTACTCTACAAACTGTTGTTCTGGGGGTAGGGAGTTCTAGTGCTCCCTTGAAAGTATCTTTCACGAGCACCACTGCCCCATTTAATGTTATCCATTACGGTGGGGGTCATATCCCTCCTCCATCCCCATCGCTCGGAGGTTCTTTTCAGCATCCATTCGGGCTTAATACTAGTTCCATATTGCTCAATGGAGGGAGTCATGGGCCTCAGTCCTATATGACTCTAGTTGGGTCTATGTATTTTTCCTTTTTTGGTGATTTCAAAAACAACGCTTTCTCGTCGTCTAATTTATCATCAGGGGGAAACCCTATCTTTACTCAACCCAACCCTATGCAATTCTTCGTTCCTTCACAGGGAAGGATGACAAGAGATTTCTCCTCACAAGGTTTTGGAAATCCCTGGTAGGGCTCTTTTCCTTCGCTAGGGATCTCGATCAGGGAAAACCCCTCCCACACTCAGTGGAACCCCTGGTAGGGTTCAGTACTTATTCCAAGAGGATCATCTGGGGGCATCCCCAATCAAGGTCCTTTGAATACCTTACAAGGAGCAATCCCTACAAAAGGTATGTCATCCAATTATGTGAATTTGGCGACGATGCAGAATCAAGTGAAAAATCCTTGTACTAGCCAAGAGAACCATGGTTTCTTCCAAAACTCTAGCCAGTAAGAAAATGTTTCATGGAAACCTAGTTCCAGTCAAAACACAGGCTCCTATTTTCCTTTTAATCCACCACAACCTAGGCTACCTTTCCTCGTAACTCTTCATTTTCCAGATTTTTCAAGGTTGTTGAATGATTCGATATGTCATGATCCACATTGGCCTCCCATGTCAACTATGTTTCCCTCAGACATACCTAAGTTTGAAGGTAATCATGGCGAAGATCCAGGTGATCATGTTACAACATTTCATTTATGGTGCTCATACAACTCGCTGAAGGATGACTCCGTTCAGTTGCATTTATTTCAACGCACTATTATAGGGGGTGCTACGAAATGGTATATCGAGCTCGATATCTCGAATTATTCTTACTTTAACAACCTGGAAATAGTTGTCTTAAACCATTTCCATTTATCGGTGAGATATGATGCCGACACCGAGTTTTTGGCCAACTTCGAGCAAATGAAATCCATTCATATCTCGAATCACATATGAGAATGGCGTCACCGAAAGAGATTGATCAAAGTGAAGGTCCCTCCTTCATTTTTTCTCGAGTGGTTTCTAAATTCGTTCGTGCCTTGTGTCTCCATAGACGTCGCGACTTCCAGAGTATTTTTCGAAGAAGAGGATATCATGAGAGCCTAGCAACTGGAATTGATTTACTCTCAATCCATTATGTTGTACAAGATCCTCCCGGACACACCATGATTGAATTTTGACAATACCAAACAGAAGTTTGGGCCTCATGTTGATGGTATAGTAGGCTCAACACAAAGTAAGCCCACAGATCAATTGACTAACTAGTTGCAACAATTATCTATTAAAAAAACTATTGCCAGCCAAACTTCTGGTTTGACTGCCCCCACAATGAAAACATCAGAAGTACACAATGTGCAGTCGACGAATCCCAAGGGTAAATAGAAACCCAAGGGAAAGAGGAAATCCAATGGAAAGAAGGGTAAGCGGGATAAGAAGGATGTGAATAATGCTAGCGAGGGTAAAAATGAAAAGAAGAAGGTGAAGTTTTCATGTAAGATTTGCATGGACAATCACTTGACTCACCAATGCCCTTGGCTTGAGGAAGCCCAAAATATCTTTGCACAACAACAACCTATTGTGTTAACCAACCGTTTCCCACAAGGGAAAAATATGGCTCAAGCTTCCTCATCCACGAATGCACCTGGGGGAAATCAGGGATTCCCCACACCTTATGCTAATAATCAAGTCGCAAACATATACATGATAAGATCAGATGCTCGTCCCCGAGGTGTACGACAATCGGTGACGGAGTGTGTTGTTAAGGCACTCTGTGATGTTAAAGTCACCGATTTGGAACCTACGGGGACAAAAAATCCAACCATGTTAAGGGTTGGTGTGGCTCAGGCCGGGTGAGATCCCCAGGTGATTTTGATGACTTAGATGCCCCTGAGTCGTGGTTTCTTAGCCACAAGTTAGTCCCACATGTCACGGACAAACTAACAAACAAACAAAAAACATAAGATCAGATGCTCATCTGCAGACGAGGGCTCACGATTATGGAATGTTGAAATATGTTGACAAGGGAAAAGAAGCTTCCAACCCACCGCCTCCTCTTCATATTGAGAAGATTGTGGGAGAAAATATGACTCGCATCCCTAAGGGTGTGTTTAAGAAGGATTCTCACAACTTGAACCCAAGGGATGCTCATAACTACTTCGTCATGCAGGATATGGAACAAATTCCTTATGCGATGTCTTCTCTGGAAGTTCTCTAGAGTTTCCCCTCACAGAGGAAAGCATTGTTATCTGCCTTGGGTGTTGTTGAGACTGCTAACTCGGGAATGATTTTTTTTTCCCTACCGATTATAAACCTCACCTCCTCACCATGTCTCTTTTTAGATAGTCGTGGTTTATGCCACGAAATCATTGACATGGAACATTTTTTGCACGGTGGTAGACGAGGGTGCCTCGACTTGCGTGATGTCATTGACATGTTGGAATGTCATTAGCCAACCTAAGTTGTCTTCGTCACCGATGTTTTTAAATGTGTTTGATGACCGATATTTTAGACCACATGGCATAATCCCTTCCTTTCCCATGCAATTGAAGGGAAAAATTGTGTGTGTCGAGGTAGAAGTAGTCAATGTGCCTCTCAAATACAATATTTTGTTAGGACGGAGATGGGCCTAAGCTGTGACATTGGTTGTATCCACCATTTTTTAGGTCTTATGTTTTCCTCACGAAGGTTAGATCATAATAATTAATCAATTATCCTTCTCTCATCCTGACCCTTCATTGGGGGCATCCAAGGTCCCGATGACTGACAACCCACAGCCAGGTACCATCAACTTAGGTGTCGGATTGTTTCCATCTCTAATGGGGACTTTTGATTATCCGCCACTATCAAATGATGTCAAATTTATTTATGTTTTCCCCGATCAACCAAAGGCTATGATATTTAAAGTAGCTTGTTTTCGAATGAGTTATTGTAATGACCCATGGACTTTACCATCCCCATTGGCTTCGATGGAAGGGGTAGAACATCATGGAATGGCTATGCCTCTATATGTTGTTGAGGTTGTGTACAACATTGTCTAGCAAACCTTAGCCAACCTTGATCTGGCTCCCCCACAAGAGCTAGATCCTGTTCTCGACCCTATTTGGGATCAAGACTCTCTTACTACTCATGATCCTTTGGACTTGATCCTGCCCTCCAACAAGGCGATTTCAGAGGCGGTGATTGTGCCAGATAAACCTTGGGATGATCTTCACCATAGATCTTATTTTTTACCTAAGATGAGGAGAGAGCATAAGAGTTCACTACAACCATGAATGGAGATGCCACTTGCTCTGTTAATCCTCTGGCCACATACATAATCTATGTCGAGGGAAACATGTCGAGTATAGATGAAATGATCCCAATTGGCATATCTAGAACCCCTAGTGTCATTGAAAACATATTCATCAGAGCAGATTATTCCTCTGAGGAGATTTAGATATACACTGAATTATTTAAAGAGTTTCGCGATGTTTTTTTCTAGTCTTATGAGGAGATGTTAGGCATTGGCCCTCGTATAGTCAAACGCAAGATTATGACTTACCCTAATGCTAAGCTTGTTCGGTAGAATATTTTCCCAATCAATCCTCGCAAAGAAGCGACTATCAAGGTTGAGGTAGAGAAACTCATTAAGGTTGGTTTCATATATCCAATGAAATTGATGGAATGGGTGTCAAACCATGTTCCTGTCAACAAAAAACAAGGTATGATTTGTGTGTGTATGGACTTTCGTGATTTGAATAAACCCTGCCTGAAAGATAATTTTCCAACCCCATTCATTGATCATATTTTTGATGAATGTGTGGGTTGTGAAGTATTTTCTTTTATGGATGGTTTTTCTGGGTACAACCAGATTCAGATCAAACCCGAGGATCAACATAATACTGTGTTCATATGTCCTTGGGGTACGTTTTAATACAGGAAAATTCTTTTTGGACTTAAGAGCATCAAATCCACTTTTTAGCGGGCCATGTCGTTCTCCTTCCAAAACCTCAAGCATATAGCCGAGGTGTACCTTAATGATATGGCATCACGTTCTTGTAAGAGATGTGATCATCCTGCCCACTTATGACTTATTTTTGAGAGGTGTCGCTAGTACCTGCTTTTCTTAAATCCGAACAAGTGTAGATTTTGCATAACATTAAGATGTTTGTTAGGTTTTATTGTGTCCACTAAAGGGATCATGGTCGATCCTATAAAGGTTGAGTAAATAGTTCAATTCCCCCCCCCCAAGCACACAATTCCCCAACTTCAAATTCTACAAGGGAAAGCTAAATTTCTTCGGTGTTTGTTGCCAACTATGCCAAGATGACTAAAGGGTTTATGCATCTCTTGAAAAAAGGGGTCCCATTCCATTGGGATGAATTAGCTCAATGATCTTTCGAAGAGTTGAAATGTTCTCTTACGTCTACCCCTCTACTCATTCCTTCGTATTATGGTAAGGATTTCTTGTTTTACTTGGCTATGGAAGAGTCTATTATTAGAATGGTCTTGATCCAAGAGGATGATGCACTCGAGGAGTATCTTATCTACTATATTAGTCGAGTCTTGGTTG
The DNA here is from genome assembly GCA_000966675.3 of Picea glauca. Taxonomy (NCBI): domain Eukaryota; kingdom Viridiplantae; phylum Streptophyta; class Pinopsida; order Pinales; family Pinaceae; genus Picea; species Picea glauca. Next base: position 743,867 of record JZKD02S1678244.1, on the reverse strand, counting down.
AATAGGAACTCAACTACACCCATGTTGAGAAACTCATTACATTCTACTTCACAAGACCATCGTCATAGTTGTTGTCAACCCTTTTCAATATGTATTGATAGGACGATTCATCGGTGGGAAAATCAATCGATGGATAGTCATTCTTCAAGAATTTGACTTGGATTTTGTTTCAGAGAAATCTAAAAAGTCTTTGGTCTTTGCTAAGATAATTTCAAAACTTTCGGTTAAAAGTGGTAATGATTTTCTCAAAGAGTCATTGATCAATGGGTATATTTTCCTTATTACATCTTCGGACCCTTGGTATGGAGATATACTTGTGTATCTTCAGAATTTGAAGTTCCCTTCTTCTGCTTCTCAATATGAGCATCGTCAGATATGCCATCAAGTGCATAAATATCTTATCATCGATGATACTTTATATCGTTGAGGAGTCGATTGTGTTCTTTGTCGTTTTCTCACTCACGAAGAGGTAGAGATTGTGTTGAATGACTGCCACACTGGAGCATGTGGCGGTCACTTGTCTGGGTTGGCAACATCCCAAACAATTATTCTTGCTCGATACTTCTGACCCTCTTTGATCAAAAATTGTGTAGAGGCAGTCAAGAAGTATCATCCGTACCAAATCTTATCTCGGAAGATGTGGGCACACCCTGCTCCCATGTTTCCATTTATTTTTATTGGTCCCTTCACTAAGTGGGGGATTTATTGCACTATATTCCACTCAACTTCGGCTAGGGGGCATCTTTACATCATAGTGGCAGTAGACTACTTTACTAAGTGGCTCGAGGCCATGCCAAAATTCAGTAATGACAGAGAAACGACTGTTCTTTTTGTTTTAACCAGATTGTAGCCAAGTTCAATATTCCGAAGGAGATTGTCACAGACCATGGCAGTCACTTACAGAATAAGATGATGACTGAGATAACATCAAAACTTGGGTTTAAGAAAACAAAATCATCACCCTACTATCCACAAGAAAATGGTCAAGTGGAGGTTGTTAATAAGTCTCCCAGGACTATTCTCCAACGGACGGTCAATTCGACCAAGTCGAATCGGTATTTGATATCATACTTAGCACTTTGGGCATATTGAACCTCAGTCAAAGCTGCTAGCAGTTTTTCTCCTTTCCAACTCATTTACGGGTAGGAGGAAGTATTTCCCATAGAGTGCCAAATTTCCTCTCTTAAGTTAGTAGTGGAATTATTGCCCAACACAACTCCACTTGAAAAGTGCCTCCTATATCTTGAGCAGCTTGATGAGAAACGTCGATATACAACCTTGGCTAACAAGGCTCACAAGTAGCATGTCAAGTGTCAGTATAATCGATTTGTCTACCCTAGAGTTTTAGCCGAAGGTGATCTTGCCTTAGTCTATGACCAAGATAAAGATCCCTTGGGGGCAGGAAAATTCAAACCCATGTGGTTCGGACCATTCATTGTTAAGGTCTTATAAAATGGTGCTTATAAACTGGTTGACTACGAAGATAATTCTTTGTTTGAGCCTAGAAATGGGCTCTACCTTAAGAATTATTACGCTTAGGTTGGTCACCTGGGTGTGAATTCTTATATATAATGTATAGTTTTATTTATAAATTTTTGTGTCTTTTTGTCCTATGGACGTGTAGCTTATTGTGTTTATTTTTACTGTGGAAGATGTCAAGTGAATCTGAGGTTTATGTTGGGTTCATGGACAATTCTATCTGACACACTCAGAAGATTTTTTCCATAGGTTGGGTGATCTTTACACCCTTTGGTCAATTGGTGTCTTATGGAGGTGTTTTTCTAGGCAAAGCAACCAATAATTTTTCTAATTACAGTGACATAATAGAATTACTACGTGATGCATTGTCAAATGATATTTCTGACCTCCAGGTTTATCTAGATGCTTAACTGGTTGTTTCTCAGTTAAATGGAGTGTATCGTGTCTATGATCCCACCCTTCACCGATGATTCCTTAGGGTATGTCTCTTAGAACACAATTTTGATTAGATTACTTATATTCATGTTCCTATGAGATAAAATCAACTAATCGATGCATTGGTTAATCATGTATTAGATTGACATATTGCACACACATAAATGTAAAAGCACACACATACACTAATATGTAAATACATTTGCACAAAATGATTACTCCATAAGGAAAAAATAAGTATATATATAATAATATATCCAAAAATAATGTCATAAGTACAAAATGTGGGCCATAAGGCCTCAAATAGAGTCTATATACATTGTTCGGCTCAAGCCCTCAATGCATAAGAGAGCAAAGATTTCTTCAAAATCTATTCCTTCAACTTGAGCATATCCTTTTCATGCATGTCTTTCTTTGTTTCTGGTTACATGTCCATCTTCATTTAGCTTGTTTATGAAGACCCATTTTGTCCCAATCACATTTTTCCCTTTGGTCTTGGAACTAGTTTTGATGTCTCATTCTTCTCTATTTAATTGTGTTGTTCTTCCATAACCTTCATCCAACATTCATCATTTCTGGCTTCCTCAAAGTTACTTGGTTCAGTTGTGGAAGTAATGAAAAATGTTCTTGTTCAGGTGTCTATTCTTTCTTTCTTCTTCTGGATTCTACTCTAGCACTTCTATCTCCAATGATTTGTTCTAGTGGATGATTCTTTTGAACCCGGCAATTAGGTACCCTAGAAGGTGTATGAAAATCTTGTTGGTTGTTTACTTCTTTTTCTTCTTCTGGTTGCTTCCCTTCTTGTTGTTCTTATTCTTCTTCCTCTTCTTCTTTCTTTAGTTCTTCATTTTTGTGTTCTTCAAAGATGTTTGAATTTTTGCTTTCTTTCATGGTATTCAACAAGTTTGTTTCATCAAATTTTACATAGATGTTTTTCACTATCTTATTGAGTCTTAGATTGTAGCACTTGTATGCTTTGATTTTTCATGAGTACACAACAAATATGCCTTCGTCCACCAGGGAGTCAAATTTTTCAATCTTCTTGTCTTCCCTTTTTATGTAACACTTTCTTCCAAACACTCTAAAGTTCTTGACATTGGTTGGTCTTCCTTTCCATAACTCATATGAAGTCTTATCACTATTAATTATTATAAAACCATTGTTCAAGATATGAACGGTTGTATCCACTTCTTGTCCCCAAAATACATCACTTAGCTTGGATTCATTCAACATGGTTCTGGCCCTTTCTTGTACAATTATGTTTTTCATTTCATCAACTACATTTTGCTGAGGTGTTCTAGCTATTGAGAATTGTCTTTTTATTCCCTATTCTTCACATAAATAATTGAATTAATTTGAAGTAAAATCACCTCCATTATCTTATCTTAAGCATTTGATTTTCAAATTAGTTTTATTTTCAACTAGTTCCTTGAATACCTTGAAACATTTGAAAGCTTTTGACTTTTTCTTGAGGAAGCAAACCCAAGTCATTTTGGTGTAGTCAGCAATGAGTAGCATGAAGTATTTTTCACCATCTAGTCCTTTTGTTCTCATGGGCCCACATAAATCAGTGTGTACAATATCCAATGGTTTTGTCGTAGAGTATCCATGTGTCTTGAATTCAACTTTTGCTTGTTTTCCTTGTTGATAGTGCTTTCACATAGTATTCATTGAATTTGTAATGTATGCATTTCTCTTGCAGCTTGCTTCCTGTTGATATTGAAAAGATTATCAAAGTGTATATCACCCATTCTCCTATGCCAAAGCCAACTTTCATCTTCTTTTACCAAACAACATCTTTCTTCTTCAATCTCATTAAAGATGTATATGTTGTTTGGAGTCTGTGTCATTGTTGCCACTAGTCTACCTGATCCTTCTTTCCTTATTTCACATTCTTTTGAATTGAATACAAGTGTGTGTCTCTGATTACACATTTGGTTCACACTTAGCAAATTATGCTTCATATTTTCAACAAGTAGGACATTTTATTCCACAACATCTTTGTTTCCAAGATTAATTGTGCATTTTCCTATAATTTTGGTTGAGCTATCATTGCCAAACGTGACAGACCCCTCTTTTTATTTCTTTAATGTTACAAATCTATTTTTTTCTCCAGTCATATGCTTTGAGCATCCACTGTCAATATACCAATGGCTTCTTTTATTTTGGGCTTGTAAGGCAAACCCACATTCCTCAACCTTCAAATATTCTTGCTTCCTTTTCCAAGTTCTTTGTTGTTCCCCTATATGATTGAAAGGAAAATTCCTAGTTTCCTTGAAGAAACTATCAAATCCCTTTTACAATTTTTGACTATGTGGACCCAAAATTGTTACATTTCTAGCATTCAATTTCATAACCCATGGCACCAAAACTGTTATAATTTATGTCAAATTCCTGACAAGGATTTCTAGGATAATTTTCTTCATAATGATTGTTGAGATTTTCATAGCTACTTTTGTTCCAAGTGTTTCTACCCTTTGCATAGGCTCTACAATTTATGGCTTTATGTCCAAAATTATTGCAAGAATAACACAATCCAAGAGAAATATTTTGGGTGTGGTTGGTCTTCTAGTTGGTGTTGTTCTTCTGAAATCGTGATCTTATTCTTGGGCCATCTTCATTGTTGGTTGTTGATTCCACGTTCCTCTGAATGCACAATATTCTTCTTGATTCTTATTTTTTTTGGTTTCTGTATGTTCTCCTTTAAAAGATTGCATTCTTCTTTCATGATGGAACCCTTGATAGTGTTTGCATAACTTCTTTTCTCCGCTTCATTTTCTATCATCATAGAGCTTGAACCCTCATTGATATTATTTTGTATCCAAGTGTGGACTTTTCATACAATGGTTTTTTATTTCAAATGATTTCATCCAATATTTTGGTGTTGTTGCCAAAAATTAGTTGGATGCTCTTCTTCTTTAATTCCTTTCTTAGTGAGACTATTTCATCTTATATATTCTTTGTTATTTTCTTTTTTTCTTCCACATGTCTCTTTATTGTTTCTTCAATCACTTTGGATTCTTCCAATTGAATCCTTAGATCTATGATAGTTTGTTTGGATTCTTCAAAAATACAATTAGGGTTTTGAAAGTCTTCCTTCAATTTACTTAAATCTTCTTTGAGAGACTTGTTTTTCTTCCTTGTTATTCTTAGATCACTTAAGGAACTGATCAATTCTACCTCAATATTCACTTCTCCTTCTTCTTCATAGTATCCTTTATTATTTTCAGTAGTTTCCTCTTGAGTCTTTAATGTCATGAAGAGTACTCTTCTTGAGTCACTGTCACTATCATCATCTTCATCGGATGAGGAACTATCGTCTTTTGAATAGAGGCTTTTTTTTTCAAAAATCTTCCTTTATTTCTTTCATTGTCTCTTTTTTGATATTTCTTTTCTTTCTTAGGAAGTTATTCTTTATCACTATCAAAACCCTTGCAAAAGGAAATTTGGAAGAAAAATGGCCAACTTTACCAAAATTAAAGCATTTGAAAGGAAGCTTACCTTTGTACTTGTCGGTTCCTCTTTTCATCTTTCTCACAAAGTTGTCTTCTTCTTCATTGT
>JZKD02S1678244.1:701370-713827 GCA_000966675.3 Picea glauca | reverse complement strand
CTTCTTCTGTTCTATAGCTTTCTCTTCTTCTTTCCTTCGGATCTGGTCTTTCTCAATCCAAGTCTTTCCTAACAAAAGTGCAAAAGGAGCGTTGTTCTCAACAAACCTAATGACCTCAAATTCTTCTTCTTTCAAGGTTCCATGAGAAATCATAGGTACTTGAGTAAGTCTTCCACATAGGGTTATCATATTTCCTTTAAGCAAGCCTATCCCCCCTAATGAAGGAACCATAGCAGGATTTCCTAAGATTTCCCAAGTTCTTTCTGTCATAATGTTCACCTATGTTTCTTCATCCAATACACAGTCTATGTCGAAGTCTCTTATTCTTACTTCTATTTTCTCTTTCTCTTTTAATGTCTCTAATAAACTGATGTCTCTGTGATCATTCAATGTTTCTTTCATCTGCAATAATATAGCCTCTGATTCTCTCGAGTTCTTTAGCATATTCTTAGTCTCTTGACCTTCCTCATGGTTTTCTTGTCTCATATTCATCTTCTCAACCTTAGCAATCATTCTAGGGAAATCCAAAACTTCATGGTCCACAACTTTACAACAAAGACAATTAGAGTTTCTACCAGGGCATTCCTTAGCAAGATGTCATGGTCTTCTGCAACTATAGCAAAGAGTCAATCCTCTCTTTCTCTTAAACGATCCCCAACCTTTCATGTACTGCGCACTGGGATCACAGTGATGTACCTGCAAGAAATTATTTATATGTTCCTACATCCACTTGTTAGTCCAAGAATTATTTATATGCATAGGAATAATATATCTTTCACTATTTCTATCAGATCTATTCTTATCATATCTTCTTTCTTCTATCTGTGCCCAAGTTTTCATATTAGGACAAAATCACTCAAACATACCTAGATTCATTCTTTCGAAACAAAAATTTCCCCTTATCTTACCTTTATCAAAGCACAAAGCTTCAAGATCTTACCTCTTTTCTTCAGATCGGGTTCCTTTCTTTAGCACAGAGCTTCACAAGTCAGGTAGACTACTGCGCACTACAGCGACAGGTCTACGCATAAAGCTTTCTCTTTTTCTTCAGTTCCCAGCAATCATAGTTTCAAGTCACAGCAATGGAACCATTTGTTGGCACAGGGGTAGACCCAGGGTTCAACACTTCAGCAACTCACCAACAAAACCCTAACTACCGACCCTTTAGGCAACATCTATGAAGCAGACGAAGTCTCACCCAAGGTAAAGGCATGGGTGGTTGCAGGAATCGGTTGTCTACAACCTAGTTGGGACATAGATCTATGATTATAGTAGTATAACAAAGCACTTAGCAATTATCATTCATTAGTATTTAATCCTTATTCACATCGCAGGTGAAACCCTAGTTAAAGAGCATCGCAGTATTCAACAAGATCTAATACATTCAAGCACTTAGCACATAAATATAGATCAGATCTAGCATTCATTCACATTACTATGCACTAAGCTAGTTCATAAGATGCATCTAACATACAAAAAGACAACAACACCAAGCATAAATCACATCAGTCACACAAAGCAACCCTAACACAGGATATACATAGTACACCCCCAGCATGGGGCTACGTCCACCAACTCTTCTTCTTCTTTATTATCTTTTGTCAATCTCCTTACATGCACGAAGCCTCAAGACCACTCCGTGTTGGCCCTTGGATATGGAAGAAAGTAAAGATTAAGGCAGAAAAGACAGAATGCGAACTGCACAGAAGGCGAAGTGACTGAGATTGGGGCGAAGTGAGAAAAAGAGAAGAAAGGATGCAACAAAATACGAGGAAAGCGAGTTGTTGGATGAGGGGATCGAGGATGATATATCATCAAGGAAGATGGATTGAGGACAACTCAACAATAGAAAGAAGATGTCAACAAGTGCTTTGGAGCACCGCACGAAAAGGAAGGAAAGACAGGCTAGCGAAGCCCTGAAAATGTGGGTCAAGTTGACCTAGGGTTTTAGACACCTAGGGTTTTGGTATCTAGGATTTTGGACAATTAGGTTTCAGCCTAAGGATTTTGGTGAGCTATTGTAATGTATAAATAAGAACCTAGATGAGGGAAGTGGGTTCGATCTAGTTTTTTTGTTGATATGAGTGATTACTGTTGTGAGAGAGAGAAGTGCTAAGTTGTTAGAGCCTTCTGGTATTGTAAGATCTTCAGTTGGGTGTGAAGATCAACCCTGCAGTTGGGTGCACAAGGAGGGGAGATAGAGAAGAAGATAAAGAGAGAGAGATATGCTAGCTAAGAGCGAACACAAGAACTATATGCTTCATTTAACATATCATAAAGCACAGTTCTGTGGACGTAGCCCTAGAGAGACAGTGAACCACGTATATCTTGTGTTGTGTGTGATTGATGTTGTATTCGTTGTCATTTGATATGATGTTAGTGTGATATTGTGTTAGATCTGAATGTATAGTTTGAGCCATAAGGCTTAAAGGAAGATAAAGAAGATTAAGTTGTTGTGTGTTGTTACTGTGAATCCATTCTGCATTTCCTCTAGCTGTAGACACCTGTGTCTTGCAACCCCCTATAGCTACTTCGGGTGAGACTGCATCTTCTTTGCAGGTGTTTCCTAAAGAGCCATTAGTTAGGGCTTGTTGGTGCGCTCTTGATAATTGAACCCTGCATCTGCCCCTGTTCCAACAAATGGTTCTGTTGTCAAGACCAGGATCTTCTTGAGGGAATGTCAAGGTGGTTTCCATCGAAGACAGAGATTCAGAAGTGGATAGAAGAGTAGGAGAAGGACTTCACCGAAGCACATAATAGAAACCCTAATATTAGCATAGAAGACTGGTTGGAGAAGTATATATTTACTGATATACACGAGATCTTCTTTGGAGGAATACACCAGGAACTATACGAGTGGCTAGCCAGATTAGCAGATACCCAGTTTGAGATTAGACTCATACCACCTATGCTTTGGACAATGACACTAGTCAAGAAGGTCAAGAGAGTTGACAACGTCATGTCAAGAGTGGTAGATCATTGGTTTGATAGCACGATTGGAGGGCATATCATCGATTTTTTTGTTGACAAAGTAGAGTCATACAACCAGGCAGAGAGATATTTCTTTAAGGGACCCTGAGGAAAATTTTTACACTTCTTAAAGTTGAAGATCAAGATGTTATTGCATGAGAAGAACATCTTGAAAATATAGTAGTGGACAGATTGACAGAGCTAATGTTCAAAAATTCAGACAATGACAGTGACATAGAGGCTGTACATACGCGCAGTGGAAGAGTGTTCAGAGAAGTTCATCTTGCAAACCTATTTAAGAAGAACGACGAGGATGAGGGTTTCTACAGTGGAGAAGAGGCAGATCTGACAGACGAGGAACATTCATAATCCGCTAGGGCAGAGAGAGGGAAAGTTGAATAACCTCGCCGGAATGAGCCAGAAACTTCAGGAACTACACAGACTATTGAAGTAAGTACTATTACTCCTCCTATCATTGTAGCAATAGTTAGCAACCGGAATAGTCAAAGTCACCAGAGTCCTCAGAGAAATGTCACTAGTAGTCCACCACATACCCAATCAGGAGCCCTAGGAAGATCTATGGCAGATGAGATGCGGCTCCCTATTTTTAGGGGAGATGGATTTGAAGATCCTGACCAGCATTGGTTCCTATGTGAAGCTATGTGGAATATTAAGAATGTCATCGATGAAGCTGTTAAAAGAACTCAGTTTAGTACCACCCTGAGAGACTATGCACTGAGCTGGTGCATGAAACTTGTCCAAGGACTTGCACAGCCTAAACCGCAGGGTGAAATCAAGAATGCATTAATCGCGGAGTACAAGAAACCCAAGTCGGAGTCGAAATATATTACAAAACTGAAAGAGATCAAGTAGAAGGTAGCTGAACCTGTTTGGGAATTCAATCAGAGATTCAAGACCTTAACAGGCCAATTGACTTTTCAGATCCCATATGAATAGAACAAGGAATGGTTCATCGTTTATCTCTTACCACACATCAGAGCTCCTCTGATGCAACAAAAGATTAATTCATAGGCTAAGGTGTTGTAGATCACCATGAATCTTGAATCAGCCCCTATGGGAGAATCCATCTCAGGTATGAGTCACATCTTGAGCCAAATGACTAGCTTGTCTCTGCAGGTCGAAGATATGAAGAAAGAAAAGGGAAAAGAAAAAAGAGAAGACATATGGTGTGTCAGATGTAAATCAGAGGGTCACGACAAGGAGCACTGCCCTTTATTTCATGAGTACTTGGCCTCTGGATCTCCAAGCCCTTTGAATAAAGCTACCCTACCTTGGTGCGAGGTATGCAGAAATAGACATCGCCCTGGTGAGTGCTATTACATGAAAAAATATTTTCAGACACCCACAAATTTGTATTACACGTTCTGTAAATCTGTGGGGCATGATGATAGGGATTGTAGAGCTTATGATCTTATGCATGAAAGGTCCAGAGACATATACAAGATTCAAGGAGAAGTACAGTAAGAAGGAAACACCGTGCAATACAAATCCCCGGGAAGAGGCAACTTTAACCCTCGTGGTGGATTCCGAGGAAGAGGTAGAGGAGGAGGAATTGGTCGAGGTCATGGACAAATCATCTGTTACAATTTCACGTAGCCAAGACACTTGGAAAGGGATTGTCAGAACCCTTGTACAACTTGCATCTATTGCAACTCATTCGAGCATGTCATTGAAGACTGCCTTGTGTTGTTAGCCAAACTTCAAGAGAGACGAGGAGGAAACTAGAAAATACAACTAATCAAAGTAGAACCTCGCAGAGCAGACCCCAGATTCAATGTCATTACTAGAGAAGGCGTTGTTACAGGAGAAGACATAGTGACTCTAGAGAAGAATACAGAAAGATCAGGAATGAGAAGAGTTGTAGAGAAGACACAAGAGTTTGATCCGAAGAAAGAGAAGCAGACATTTGAGGAAGCAAGAGAAGAATTCAGAGGAGATCAGGCTTCCTCATCAAATATTCAACCAGAGATAAGAGAATGTGGAATTCCCCTGGCCTTTGATCAGTCTACTTTGCTAGAAGATGGAAAAGAGGTGAGTAAACTTGTCAGTTTCTTTACACATTTATTGAGTTGATTAAGGATGAAAGAGCCATACAAGAACTACAAAACTTAGTCAGGCAATATGAGATAGGAAGAGTGGACCCTATGCTAAATAGGGTTGTGAACTAAGTGTCAAGAAAGAGAAGGATGAATAAGGAGTTACACTTGAATGTTCAGATAGGAGATTACGATATAGATTATGTGGTCCTTGATCTGGGATCAGAAGTTAATGTCATGACGAAGCAGACCTGGGCACTGATGGGGAAACCAAAGTTGATTTACTCCCCTATCACACTCATAATGGATAACCAACAAGCCGTAAGTCCCTTTGGACGACTGGAACATGTCCTTGTGGACATTGACGGGGTAAGAACATTTGTAGATTTCGAAGTAATTGAGATAGTGGACGAGAGTTGTCATTACCCTGCGCTATTAGGAATTGATTGGGCCTTTAATAATTCAACTGTTGTGGATCTCAAGAAAAGCAGAATGAAATTTGAGGGTAATGGCCTTAGGGTCATTGTGCCTCTGGATCCTGATGAAGTTCGTAGGTACATAGAGCCGATCAAAGAAGAAGATCGCACGTACAAATTAGAAAACATTTACAAATTGACAGCCAGATAGTAGGATTACATCAATCCTATAGCAGATGGGAACTTGAGCTGGCGAAGTGAGAGCGCATGCTCATCATACTTAGAAGAATCATTGGAGAACTAGCAGCATAAAATGTATGAGGTTTCTATGCAAAGATGTGTCATATTAACCAGAGAAGTTAGTTGGATCGACACAACAGTAAGTAACTTTCCCACCTTTGATGGTTTGAACCACTTAGAGACTTTCTTGTTGGAATTTGAAGAAGTTGTACCAGCATCACACAGGCTACTGGAACTGGATGAAGCACTGAAAGCTACTCCAGCAAGATGGTGGGGAACACATAAGAATAATATTGTAGAATGGGTGCAATGTCGCACTTTGATGATAGTGCGGTTCTCAAACTAGATCGAGGGGTGCGAAGTTTGATACACAGGTCAAAGCTATCCGAAAGACCATGTGCAAAGTTGTGAGGAGTCTTGGAGCAACGTTCCTCAAGTGCAGTGGATGCATAGATTTATTAACACTCTGGACACAACACCTATTAATTGGTATTTACAAGCGGAGCTACACCTCATCACTGCAAATTGGGAAGGTATGATTCAGAACTTTGTAACCACATTTTTGTTTGAAAGATAATATTCTACAGTGGATCAAGCATTATAGATTTTTAGACAGAAAGTATTTGAGGAGGCACCTAGCCTCCCTAAGGAGACAGAAGAGGATGAATGAACTGCGCCTCTTCAGAAACTGTAAACATGTTAAAACATCAATGCCTATGAAGACGATGATCCTATAAAGGTGAGCATCGCAAAAACAGAAGGACATAGAGATGTAGAAGGACCAGGAGTCAAACTACATTTTATTGGGAATCCCATTCAAATCAAGAAAGTCAATATTGGAACAGAGGAGACACTGAATCTTTCCAATGTAGGAGATTATTGGGATGCTGCTACCATTGACAAGATTACAGAGTTACTACATGAATATCAGAAATGGTTTCCAACCAAGTTCACTAATATGAAGGGCATCAAAGGACCCATGGGAGATATTAAAATTCCCTTAAAGCCAGATGCCAGGCCAGTCAAGAAAAGACCATACAGATTGAACCCTAAATACAAGGAGAAAGTCAAAATTGATCTTGATAGAATGTTGGAAGCAAGAATCATAGAACCTATTGAAGCGTTAGAGTGTATTAGCCCTATGGTGGTCCAAGACAAGAAAACTGGAGAAATCAGGATTTGTGTGGACCTCAAGAAGTTGAATGATGCTTGCTTGCATGACCCATTTCCTACACCATTCACTGATGAAGTGTTAGAAAATATGGGAGGACAGGAGGTTTACTCCTTCATAGACGGATTTTCAAGGTACGATCAGATCAAGATTGCCAAGGAAGATTGCCACAAGACCACATTTGCTACAGAATGGAGATCCTACCAGTACACAGTGATTCCCTTTGGACTGAAGAATGCACTAGCCATATTTTCCAGGGTGGTGGTCGAAGCATTCAAAGAGATTTTACAAAAATTCTTAGAATCATATTTTGATGATTGGACTGTGTTTAGTTTATTAAAATATCACATTGAATGCCTAAGACTAATGTTGGATAAGTGCAGGCAATGCCAGATTGCCCTAAACCTGAAGAAGTGCATATTTTTATCACCTTTTGGAGTCTTTCTAGGACATATTGTATGCAAGAAGGGGTTGTTGGTATATCCTTCCAAGATTGCCATTATTGTTGATCTACCTCCCCCTACGTTAGTAAGACAACTGCGCACTACGCTGGGACATATAGGATATTATAGGAATTTCATCAAAGGGTATGCACAGATAACAATGCCCATGGAGAAACTGTTAAAGAAAGATTTCCACTTTCACTGGACAAACGAATGCCAGCAGAGCTTCAACACACTGAAACAAAAGATGGTTACTGCGTCGATATTGGTTTTTCCAGATTGGAGCAAAGAATTCCATGTACATGTTGATGCATCTTCCATTGCATTGGGAGCGGTGTTAGCACAACCAGGAGCGAGAGACATGGACCACTCGTTAACTTTTGCTAGAAGGAAATTATCTACAGCTGAGATAAATTACACAACTATTGAAAGAGAAGGATTAGCTATGGTGTATGCCCTATAGAAATTTAGACACTATTTGCTGGGAGGACATTTTAAGATGCTCACTGACCACTCTGCTGAAATACCTGGTCAACAAGCCAGTGTTGGGGGGGAGAATTTGTAGATGGTTGTTGCTATTTCAAGAATATGATTTTGAAATTGTAGTTAAGCCGAGAAGGATGAATAAGGGACCTGACCACTTGTCTAGGTTAAAACATGGGGAAGAACCAACCATCTTGGAAGACACACTACCGGATGCGCAGCTACTAGCCATCAGAATAGTGGATGACCACTTTGCAGAGATAGTCCAGTTCATGTCTACAGGAATGGAACCAAGTGAGTATACAATTCCCCAGAAGAAACAACTGGTAGTGCGTGTTGTAGATTTTTCACTTATAGCTGGACAACTATACAATATGGGGCAAGATGAGATACTAAGGAGATGTGTTATTGAGGCAGAATGACCATTGATCCTCGCAAAAGCACATGAGGGCATCGCAGGAGGGAACTATGTAGGGAAACCAACAATGTAGAAGATACTTAGAGTTGGCCTTTGGTGGCCTACCCTACACAAAGATGCTAAGGAATACTATAAGGCCTGTGATGTATGCCAGCGAGTCGGGAAACCTTCCAGAAGAGACGAAATTCCTTTAGCACTGCAGTTGACCTTACATGCATTCGAAAAATGGGCCATTGATTTCATGGGACCTATCAACCCACCAGGAAAGTGCACAGGAGAAAGATACATCATCACTGCGACATAGTACTTGACCAGATGGGAAGAAGCAAGGGTTGTGAAAGACTGAAGTGCAACTACAACTGCACGATTTATCTTTGAAGATATTATAACCAGGTTTGGATGCTCGAATTTCTTGATGAGTGATCAAGGTATGCATTTTATTAACAAGGCTATTGAAGCTTTGACACAAGAGTTTGAAGTACATCATCAGAAGAGAACACCCTACCATCCACAGGCGAACGGGACGGTCGAAGCCTTTAACAAGATATTTGAGACAACGCTGACGAAGATATGCAGTGTGAACAGGGATGACTGGGATTTGAGAGTACCAGCAGTTTTATGGGCTTATAGAACCACTTGCAAGAAGCTAACCATGCAGACCCCCTTTAAGTTCATCTATGGTCTTGAAGTAGTTGTACCGATGGAATATTTGGTTCCTAGTCTGAGAATTGCAGCCTTTACGGACATGGATGACACTAGCAATGTGCAAGAGAGGCTTGCGCAGTTGGTAGAACTCGAAGAAGACAGATTTATTGCATGATTTCACCAGCAAGTTCAAAAGGAAAGAGAGAAGGCCTACCATGATAGACACATTGAGAAGAAGGCATTTAAGCAAGGAGACCTGGTGTTGGTCTATGACAGTAAGTTTTTGAAGCATCCAGGGAAGTTTTGAACACACTAGTTGGGGCCATTTCAAGTCAAATATGTTACAGAAGGAGGAGTTGCACAGTTGAAAACACTGAATGGGGAATGGAAGGAAGGTCTAGTGAATGGGAGAAGGTTAAAATTATACCATGACAACTAGCTTCCTCGCAACTCTCGGTAAAAAAAAAAAGAGGAAGGGTCTAGGTACCAGGTGTAGTTGAAAATGGGTACCAAACACAGAAAATACAGTATGCACAAAGAGGGAAGGAAAGAGGGAAGAACATAATGGAAAGCACAGGCTGCCCTGCACAGTCTGAATACAGAGTGCAATGGAAGATTCAGATCTAAAGTGCCTCAGGATGAGTCACAGGTGAGTGTTGGGGGCCTATTGGACCTTGGTTATGGAAGCAAGTAAATATTAAGGTAGAAAAGATAGAATGTGAACTGCACAGAAGGTGAAGCGACTGAGATTGGGGCGAAGTGAGAAAAAGAGAAGAAAAGATGGAACAAAGTATGAGGAAAGCAAGTTGTTGGATGGGGATCGAGGATGAAAGATCAGCAAGGAAGATGGATCGAGGACAACTCAGCAAGCGAAAGAAGATGTCAACAAGTGCTTTGGAGCACTGCGCGAGAAGGAAGAAAAGACAGGCTGGCGAAAGCCCTGAAAACGTGGGTCAAGTTGACCTAGGGTTTTAGACACCTAGGGTTTTGGTATCTATGGTTTTGGACACTTAGGTTTCAGCCTAAGGATGTCGGTGAGCTATTGTATTGTATAAATAAGAACCTAGATGAGGGAAGTGGGTTCGATCTAGTTTTGTTGTTGATATAAGTGAGTATTATTGTGAGAGAGAGAAGTGCTAAGTTGTGAGAGCCTTCTACTATTGTAAGATCTTCAGCTGGGTGCGAAGATCAACCCTACAGCTAGGTGCACAGGGAGGGGAGATAGAGAGTAGAGAAAGAGAGAGAGATCTACTAGCTAAGAGTGCAGACAAGAACTGTATGCTTCATTTAACATATCATAAAGCACAGTTCTGTGGACGTATCCCTAGAGAGAGGGTGAACCACATATATCTTGTGTTGTGTGTGATTGATGATGTATTCATTGTCATTTGATATGTTGTTAGTGTGATATTGTGTTAGATCTGAATGTATAGTTTGCGCAGTAAGGCTTAAAGGAAGATAAATAAGATTAAGTTGTTGTGTGTTGTTACTGTGAATCCATTCTGCATTTCCTCTGGTTGTAGACACCTGTGTCCTGCAACCCCCTATAGCTACTTCAGGTGAGACTGAATCTTCTTCGCAGGTGTTGTTGAAAGGGCCAGTAGTTAGGGCTTGTTGGTGCGCTCTTGAGCGTTGAACCCTGGGTCTACCCCTATGCCAACACTCCACCTAGGACAGGATATTTGCACGCACCTCACTAAATCCTCCTTCCCCGAGTAGGTCAAAGCACAAATCCTTTACACAGTCTGTGCACACGACACTTAAAAACACTTGAACTTAGCTCTGCAAGCCTTAACACAATATGCACAAAGCATACACAACTATTCGCACGTAGCCAGGATTACTACTTCTTACACCGCCTAGCTACTTATTTATACATTACAAAATGGGCCTAAACATGGGTAAAACCCATGGGCCGACATCCCATACCCGTTACATGAACCCAAAACAAAAAAATCCCTACAAAGGGGCTGAGATCCCGCGATCTCTGCTTCACCTTACGCTCTGCCTTCAACCAACATGTCGAAGTCCAAAAATTGGTCAAACATGACCAACATTTCCTGAAACCCTGGTCAAGGGCCAACATAGGATTATTACTTTTTGTGATAAGAATGTTTTATAGGAACACACTGTGCATGTACCTTCCCAACATGAGAGATGCAAATTTTAGTTGTTGCAACTCCCAGTGATGCAAATCACAATGTTGCGACTCATGATGCTGCAAATCTCACTAGACCATTGCTGCAAATATCACTAGACTGTTGTTGCAACTCTGCAACGACTCACCAGTCAACCATATAGTTGTGACTAGGGAACAACTAGTTATCCAACAACCGCTCGAGAATACAATTAAGGAAATTGGGCACCAGTATGGAAAGAACAACTTAGCCACCACCTGTCGTGGCCAATTTTAGTCACAACACATCAGATTTCTTCCTTCTTTTGGAAAACACAATGTAACGATGAGACAAGTCGATCCTCATGGTTGTTCGTCGATGTTATTATCTCACTTTAGCAACAGTCATTTTGTATAAATATTCCCACTCTCGCTAAGCCAACAAACGGAAGGAAAATCAACAAATAACTTGTAAGACGAAATTGTATTGAAGATACATCTTTCAGTTTAATAAAGGTTTTATTTTGTTCCTATTCAATTAATGGCGTATTAATCATCTAGCATATCTTGCATTCTTAGACCAGTACCTTGTTTAAGGAGGTAGGGCCCCCTCCTTAGCCTGACATTGTTTGTATCTTCCATTTGTAGAAGTAGTTTTAGTATCATTTCTATATTTTAATTTATTTCCAACAATTCCTTCATTAACTTCTTGTTGTAACTGTAGCTTTCTCCACTATTGTAGTTTTGTACTATTGTAACTCAGAGTTGATATCATAGGGTTATGCTTCTTTATTCATGTGTGAATAGACATAGAAAATTTCCCACAATTCTCTTTATTTCCAACAATTCCTATTTTAAATTCTAATTAATTATTGTAGCTTAGTGTTGATATCATAGGGTATTGTTCCTTTTCGGATTCATGAGTGTGTAGCTATAGTTTCTTTTCCTTATTTATTTCTAGCAATTCCTCTATAAAAACAGCGCGCTACAACTTCATTGTTTCTCTATGTTCTGGAAGAGTTTTTACAAAATATTTTTCTTTCCTGATAAGAAGCTCTTTGCTTCTCAAGTCTTCCTGAATTCTTCAGGGTCTTTGTTGACTGTATTTGGATAGGTTCAAGGATTAGAGTATCTTGCAATTTGTAAAGAATCATTTTGTTTCTTTATCTCTTTTGTTTGTTGTCAAGGTTAAGGGTGAACTTATGAGCTTTAGATCCTCATGTGGATTCCAGTGAATCCCTGCTTTCAAGCAGTGGCTTAGGGTCTGTGTCAGTCTTTGGTTTGTCTTCTCTTTCCCTTGATTATGCTTTGAAAAATGAAAAAATATCATTTTTTTATTATTTTCATTTCTGAGCATACAAAAATATAAATAAAAATTTGTTATAGTTCATTAACTACATTTTCATTTCATTATGCATTTTTGTTTGGTATTAGTAGCATAGGTTGTTTTTGCAAAAGAAAAGAGTTTTGATTCCAAATTTCCTTCTAGGATGCTTCC
>JZKD02S1678244.1:687995-699426 GCA_000966675.3 Picea glauca | reverse complement strand
AGAGTTGATATCATAGGGTTATGTTTCTTGATTCATGTGTGAATAGACATAGCAAATTTCCCACAATTCTCTTTATTTCCAACAATTCCTATTTTAACTTCTAACTAATTGTTGTAGTTTAGTGTTGATATCGTAGGTTATTGTTCCTTTTCGGATTCATGAGTGTGTAGCTATAGTTTCTTTTCCTTATTTATTTCTAGAAATTCCTCTACAAAAACATCGCTCTGCAACTTCATTGTTTCTCTATGTTCTGGAAGAGTTTCTACAAAATATTTTTCCTTCCTGATAAGAAGCTCTTTTCTTATCAGATCTTCCTGAATTCTTCCTGGTCTTTGTTGACTATATTTGGATAGGTTCAAGGATCAGATTATCTTGCAATTTGTAAAGAATCATTTTGTTTCTTTATATCTTTTTTTTGTTTTCAAGGTTAAAGGTGAACTTATGAGATTTAGATCCTCATGTGGATTCCAATGAATCCCTGCTTTCAAGCAATGGCTTAGGGTCTGTGAGAGTCTTTGGTTTGTCTGTATTTCATTAACAACATTTTCATTTCATTATGTATTTTTCTTTGGTATTAGTAGCATAGGTTGTTTTTGCAAAAGAAAAGAGTTTTGATTCCAAATTTCCTTCTACGATGCTTCCTTGAAAGTTTTAGTAGTTTGTATTGCATTTTGAAACAAAAAATCATTCTAGGAAAAATTGTGTTTTAGGATCTTAGTCTATATTTCGAAAAGTTTGCACCTTCAAAGTTTAAAAGCCATTTTTTCAGTTGTATAACGTAGTTTTGTTTCTGCACGATGTTCTAAAAACATTTTTTAATTCTTCTCTTTCATCTCTCGAGAACACCACAAGTTTCACTTATGTACCTTCTGAGTAAATTAAGCCATTTAAAATCGACGATTTGTACTAAAATCAACTAGACTTTTCTGTTTATAAAGTACACCAAGTAGTCTAGACTTTAGGGCCTTGAAATAGGTTTGGAGAGGAAACTCTTCAAGGCCTCTTAAATAAACATAAGAGTCTATGATAGGGAGTGTAAACGTCCAGTTTCATAAGAGTTAGTCGGGACCCCCCTCTAAAATAGGCACTAAACACAAGGTCGCGTGAGGAAAGGTAGAGGATATAACCACTCCTAAGACGGACCAAACATATTGGGGATCGTATATTGAGGGTCATTCTTGGGATATTTGCTAACTATATTTTACTATGTATCTTCATGGACCTTGAATCCATTCAGGATCCTTAGTTGTATTACAAACCATTTTCCTTCGGTGCCCTTGAAAGGCTTCGAACTTTTCTATCCTTCGCATTATGATCAGCCCGAATGTCGACCGTATCCACATGGTGACTGACTGTGAGATGGAAACCTAGTTGTATTTTTGTAGGGACTTACACAAGTGACTGCGAGGGTATACCACGGTATCTAGGGCAAAGGTCAAATCGCACTTTGCAGAGTATACCTGGAGGGTGTTTCCTTTTTCGAGGTACACTTGCACGGGTAAGTTTCTCTAGTGTTGATTGGCGTAACTGTTCTTCCTGCCAATCCGTTGATTGCTTGATTTGCCTTTAGGGAATTTTTAGTGTGTTCTCTTTGTTTCACGCTAACTTAACCTTAGAGTTTCGGTTGGTCATTTCACAAGGTGGAAGATCAACAACTTCGTCATTCTCATAGGATTCAGAGCCTGTCGCCAATTACTTTGGAGCAACCTCTTCCACCATTGAGGTGAAGGCTAGATAAACAGTGTTATTATGAAGCAACCAAGCCACCGGAATTTGTGCCCGAGCCTACTCTTATAGAAGATACACTTGCACAGGAGGAGTCCACCGTTTATGACCCCAAAGCTAAAGGCTTCAGGCCTGCAAACCTTCCGATCACTGATTTATCAACGCCACTTCTTATTCAGATAGTCCTTCCTCAGGTGACTTCACCTGAACGTTTTTTTGTTAGATGAGTGGTGATGGAAGCAACTAATGCTACCTCTTCTGGGAGTCCTCATACTCCCATATCATTTGTCACGGGAGGAGGTTTTGTACCCCCTCCCACACCTCCACTTATAAGGACTACGATTGACTAGACACCTACAACTTATGGCAGTGGAATAGTCCCTTCAACAACTATGACCATTGTTACTTCTATACAGAACACGTTTGGAGCTCCCTTTCATACGGGATGTCCAGTTTCGACTCTAGTTCGACCTTAACTTACTCTGCTACACAAATTGTTGGGCTAGGGGCAGGGAGTTCTAGTGCTCCCTTGCAAGGATCTTTCATGGGCACCACTACCCCATTTAATGGTATCCCTTATGGTGGGGGTCATATCCCTCCTCCATACCTATCACTCGGAAGTGATTTTCAACAGCTATGCATGATTAATACCAGTTCCATCTTGTTCAGTGGAGGGAGTCATGGGTTGCAGTCCTATATGACTCTGGTTGGGTCTATGCCTTTATCTTTTTTTGGTGCTTTCAAAAAAAATGATTTCTCATCATCTTCTTTCTCGTCAGGGGGAAAACTCGTCTTTAGTCAACCCAACCATATGCAAGGCTTCGTTCCTTAACAGGGAGGGATGAAAAGATACTTATCCTCACAAGGTTTTGGAAATCCCTGGCAGGGCTCTTTTCCTTCGCAAGGGATGTCGATCGGGGAAAACCCCTCCCACACTCAGTGAAACCCCTGGCAAGGTTCAGTACCTATGCCAGGAGGATTGACTGCGGGCATCCCCAACCAAGGTAATTGGAATACCTTGTAGGGAGAAATCCCTACAAAAGGTATGTCATCCATTTACGTGAATCTGTCGACGATGCAAAATCAAGCGCAAACTCCTTTTACTAGCCATGGGCACCATGTTTTCTACCAAAACCCTAGCCAACAAACAAACTTTTCCTGGCAACTTGGTGCCAGTCAAAACCCAGGATCCTCTTTTCCTTTGAATCCACCACAACCTAGGATACCTTTCCTAGAAACTCTTCATTTACCAGATTTGTCAAGGTTGTTGAATGATATTATCTGTCATGATCCACATTGGCCTCCCATGCTGACTAAGTTTCCCTCAGACATACCTAAGTTTGAAGGAAATATTGGCGAAGATCAAATTGATCATGTTACGGTATTTCATTTATGGTGCTCATCCAACTCGTTGAAGGACAACTCTGTTCGGTTTCATTTATTTCAACACACTATTATATGGGGTGCTATGAAATGGTATATTGAAATCGATAGCTCTAAGTATTCTTACTTTAACGATTTGGAAATGGTTTTCTTAAACCATTTCCAATTACCGGTGAGATATGATGCCGACATCGATTTGTTGGCCAACTTCTAGCAAACAAAATCCATCCATATCTCGGATCACATCTGAGAATGGCGTCGTCGAAAGAGCTTGATCAAAGTGAAGGTCCCTCCCGCATTTTTGCTCGAGTGGTTCCTAAATTTCTTGGTACCTTGTGTCTCCAAAGACGTCGCGACTTCCTAAGATTTTCCAAAGAAGAGGATATCATGAGATCCCAACAACTAGAATGGATTTACTCTCAACATGGAATGGATTATTCTCAATCTAGAATGGATTTACCCAAAAGAGTAATTGTTGAAACACCTCCAAGGGACATATGCAAGTCGAGGCTTTTGCAACTCTGCAAGCCATGGTCGCTGCATCTCTGGACACTGTAACTACTGCATCTCTGGAGGCTGAAAAATATGCAACTCTCGGAATTGTAGCCACTGAAAACGAAACCCCTGAGGGTTATGCCGAAATTCCTCCAGAAGATAAAGACAACAATGACTGTAACATAGAGGTCACAGGAAGAAAACCTACAACCAAGAAATTTCCAAGAACAAGAAAAAATGTAGCATACCCGATGACCAAGAAGAAGAAAAGGGCCAAAACCAATGCTTCCACCCGAGAAAGAAAAACCCATGCCCTTACACAAGAACTGGCATGGGCACAAAAGGTCTAAGAAAAAGTCAAATCACAAGACACGATGGGGGATGGATAGGACTCCATAAGGCCTAGACTTGATGAAGAACTTTGGGTAGAGAAACGTGTTGGTATAGAAGAACCAGCAGGGAAAACCCTAGGGAAAGGCCTCACTACGAATCTAGAAGCTTACATCGATTAGGATGAGGATGAAAATACTTAATCCAACCACCCTACTTCTGAGCCAGAGCCAGCTAAAAGAATGAAGGTAAAACGAGTAAGTCACCCATCGATCACGCCTTTGTATTCGACACTTTTAAGAAAACAACAGGTACTTGAAAAGAAAAACACGAGGCTTCAAACCTTTTTTAAACTACTGGAGGATAAGCTTAGGAAAAGACAAAGGAGTAGGCTAGGAAATGTTGTCCAAACAGTAGAACCCATTGTTGCTAAGCCGCCAGAGGTGCATCTCCCTGCTACACCAACATTGAACATCCACTCTACTAAATCAGAGTTGACTCACCCTGTTGCACCGTTAGCAGACACCCCCCCTCCTATCTTAGATGCTAGTCAACTAGATGAACCTACAGAAGGAACTTCCCCTATTGAACCAATAGACACCCACCATGTTGTAACAACAAAATATACCTACCCAACAAACAGAGGGCATCCTCCCTGTTGAACTAGCGGATGAAACTATGTTTGTTGATCCAACATAAGCTAGCCATCCCACTGATCCAGCAGAGGATATCCACCTTTTTGCACCAGTAGAGGATACCCTCCCCATTCAACTAGCAACGATTCACCATCATGTCGAACCAATTGAAAAAACAGAAGCCATCCACCCTGCTCAACCAACAGAAGACAACCCACCCACTACGACAAAAGCTAATTTCCCTGTTGTTACACAAGAACTAGAAGAGGCCCATTTCCATGTTATTACACAAGAACCAACAGAGGCCAATTTCCATGTTGTTACATAAGAACAAATAGAGGCCACTTGCCCCACTACTACACAATAACCAGTAGAGGCCACCTTCCCCACTACTACACAAGAACCAACAGAGGCCATCCACTATGTTGACACATCAAAACCAACAGAGGAAGTACAGGATAGAGGAGAACTGCAACCACAAGAAGAAAAGGTCACTGTTGCTACACAAGAACCAACAGGGCCAACTTTAGGTGAAGGATTGGTTGCAATTTTGGAACGATATTAGGATAAAGAATAAGTTTCCACTCTTGAGATAGGGCATACAAATGATGACATCATCTGCCTCCATGAGAGCCTCCACCTCTAAGACTCACAGTGACTGTTTGGTTTCATGAGGACATGCAATGATTTCAGCGGGGGGGGGGAGATGATGGGTGCTCAAATTGACATATTTTTAGCACCGATCCAAAACTTTTTGCTCACCTTTCTCCATTTCCAATTCCATATTCATAACACTTTCCATCCACAATGACACATTTTTGGTTAAGGTACAATCACTCACCCAACATGTCATTTTCAATACTTATTTGTATGCATTTTTCAGAGGATTATTACTTTTCGTGCTAAGAATTTTTTACAGGAACACGCTCGTATGTACCTTCCCAACATGAGAGATGCAAAGTTTAGTTGTTGCAACTCTGGTCATTGTTGGAACTCCCAGTGATGCAAATCACAGTGTTGCGACTCACGATGCCGCAAATCTCGCTAGACCGTTGCTGCAAATCTCACTAGACTGTTGTTGCAACTTTGAAACAACTCACCAGTCAACCATATAGTTGTGACTAGGGAAAAACTAGTTATCCAACAATCGCTCGAGAATACAATGAAGGAAATTGGGCACCAGTATGGAAAGAACATCTTCGCCACCACCTGTCGTGGCCAATTTTAGTCACCACACATCATATTTCTTCCTTCTTTTGGAAAACACAATGTAACAATGAGACAAGTCGATCCTCATGGTTGTTCATCGATGTTCTTAGCTCACTTTAGTAACAATCATTTTGTATAAATATTTCCACTCTCGATGAGCCGACAAATGGAAGGAAAATCAACAAATAACTTATAAGACGAAATTGTATTGAAACTACATCTTTCGGTTTAATAAAGGTTTTGTTTTGATCCTATTCAATTAATGGCATATTAATCATCTAGCATCTCCTGCATTCTTAGACCAGTACCTTGTTTAAGGAAGTAGGGCCCCCTCCTTAGCCTGACATTGTTCGTATCTTCCATTTGTAGAAGTAGTTTTAGTTTCATTTCTATCTTTTAATTTATTTCCAACAATTCCTTCATTAACTTCTTGTTGTAACTGTAGCATTCTCCACTATTGTAGTTTTGGACTTTTGTAACTTAGAGTTGATATCATAGGGTTATGTTTCTTGATTCATGTGTGAATAGACATAACAAATTTCCCATAGTTCTCTTTATTTCCAACAATTCCTATTTTAACTTCTAACTGATTGTTGTAGCTTAGTGTTGATATCGTAGGGTATTGTTCCTTTTCAAATTCATGAGTGTGTAGCTATAGTTTCTTTTCCTTATTTATTTCTAGCAATTCCTCTATAAAAACATCACGCTGCAACTTCGTTGTTTCTCTATGTTCTGGAAGAGTTTTTACAAAATATTTTTCTTTCTTGATAAGAAGCTCTTTGCTTCTCAGGTCTTCCTAAATTCTTCAGGGTCTTTGTTGACTGTATTTGGATAGGTTAAAGGATCAAATTATCTTGCAATTTGTAAAGAATCATTTTGTTTCTTTATCTCTTTTGTTTGTTGTCAAGGTTAAGGGTGAGCTTATGAGCTTTAGATCCTCATGTGGACTCCAGTGAATCCCTGCTTTCAAGCAGTGGCTTAGGGTCTATGTCAGTCTTTGGTTTGTCTTCTCTTTCCCTTGATTATGCTTTGAAAAATGAAAAAATATCATTTGTTTGTTATTTTCATTTCTGAGCATACAAAAATATAAATAAAAAATTGTTGTAGTTCATTAATTGCATTTTCATTTCATTATGCATTTTTGTTTGGTATTAGTAGCATAGGTTGTTTTTCTAAAAGAAAAGAGTTTTGATTCCAAATTTCCTTCTAGGATGCTTCCTTGAAAGTTTTAGTAGTTTGTATTGCATTTTGAAACGAAAAATCATTCTAGGAAAAATTGTGTTTTAGGATCTTGGTCTATATTTCGAAAAGTTTGCACCTTCAAAGTTTAAAATCCATTTTTTCAGTTGTAGAATGTAGTTTTGTTTCTACACAATGTTCTAAAAACATTTTTTAATTCTTCTCTTTCGTCTCTCGAGAACACAACAAGTTTCACTTATGTACCTTATGAGTAAATTAAGCCATTTAAAATCAATGATTTGTACTAAAATCAACTAGACTTTTTTGTTTATAAAGTACACCAAGTAGTCTAGACTTTAGGGCCTTGAAATAGGTGTGGAGAGGAAAATCTTCAATGCGGCTTAAATAAACATAAGAGTCTTTGATAAGGAGTGTAAATGTCCAGTTTCATAAGAGTTAGTTGGGATGCCCCTCTAAAATAGGGGCTAAACACGAGGTCGCATGAGGAAAGGTAGAGGAGATAACCCCTCCTAAGCCAGACCAAATGTAGTGGGGATCGTATATTGAGGGTCATTCTTGGGATATTTGCTAACCATATTTTACTACAGATATTCGTGGACCTCGAATCCGTTCAGGATCCTTAGTTGTATTCCAGACCATTTTCCTTCAGTGCCCTTGAAAGGCTTTGGACTTTGCTATCCTTCGCATTACAATCAGCCCGAATGTCAACTGTACCCGCATGGTGATTGACTGCGAGCTGGAAACCTAGTTGTATTTTTGTAGGGACTTACACAAGTGATTGCGAGGATATACCACAGTATCTAGGGCAGAGGTCATATCGCACTTTGCAGAGTATACCTGGAGGGTATTTCCTTTGTCGAGTTACACTTGCACGGGTAAGTTTCTCTAGTGTTGATTGGCGTAACTGTTCTTCCTACCAATCCGTTGATTCCTTGATTTGCCTTTAGGGACTTTTTAGTGTGTGCTCTGTGTTTTACGTTAACTTAACCTTAGAGTTTCGGTTGATCATTTCACAAGGTGGAAGATCAACAGCTTCATCGTTCTCATAGGATTCAGAGCCTGACGCCAGTTACTTTGGAGCAACCTCTTCCACCGTTGAGGCGAAGGCTAGATCAAGAGTGTTATTTTGAAGCGATCAGGCCACCGAAATTTTTTCCCGAGCCTGCTCTTAGAGAAGATAAACTTGCACAGGAGGAGTCCACCGTTTATGACCTCGAAGCTAAAGGCTTCAGTCCTGCAAACCCTCCGATCATTGATTTATCAACGCCACTTCTTATTCAGATAGTCCCTCCTAAGGTGAATTCACCTGAACGTCGTTTTGTTAGACGTGTGGTGATGGAAGCAACTAATGCTACCTCTTCTAGGAGTCCTCATATTCCCATCTCATTTGTCACGGGAGGAGGTGTCGTAGACCCTCCCACACCTCCACCTATAAGGACTACGACTGACTAGACACCTGCAACTTATGGCAGTGGCACAGTCCCTTCAATGACTATGACCATTGTTCCTTCTATACAGAACACGTTTGGAGCTCCCTTTTCATATGGGATGTCAAGTTTCAACTCTAGTTCGGCCTTAACTTAATCTACTCTATAGACTGTTTGGCTGGGGGCAGGGAGTTCTAGTGCTCCCATGCAAGGATCTTTCATGGGCACCACTTCCCCATTTAATGTTATCCCTTACGGTGGGGGTCATATCCCTCTTCCATCCCCGTTGGTCGAAAGTGCTTTTCAACAACCATGCAGGATTAATACCAATTCCATCTTGTTCAGTGGAGGGAGTCATGGGTCACATTTCTATATGACTCTGGTTGGGTCTATGCCTTTTTCTTTTTTTGGTGCTTTCGAAAAAAACGCTTTCTCATCATTTTCTTTCTTATCAGGGGGAAATATCGTCTTTAGTCAACCTAACCATATGCAAGGCTTCGTTCCTTCACAGGGAGAGATGAAAAGATATTTATCCTCACAAGGTTTTGGAAATCCCTGGTAGGGCTCTTTTCCTTCGCAAGGGATGTCGATCGGGGGAAACCCCTCCCACACTCAGTGGAACCCCTGGCAGGGTTCAATACCTATGCCAGGAGGATCGAATGTGGGCTTCCCCAACCAAGGTCATTGGAATACCTTGTAGGGAGAAATCCATACAAAAGGTATGTCATCCAATTATGTGAATCTGTCGACGATGCAAAATCAAGCGCAAACTCCTTTTACTAGCCAAGGGCACCATGTTTTCTACCAAAACCTTGGTCATCAACCAAACTTTTCCTAGCAACCTGGTGCCAGTCAAAACCCAGGCTCCTCTTTTCCTTTGAATCCACCACAACCTAGGATACCTTTCCTAGCAACTCTTCATTTACCAGATTTGTCAAGGTTGTTGAATGATTTGATCTTTCATGATCCACGTTGGCCTCCCATGCTGACTAAGTTTCCCTTAGACATACCTAAGTTTGAAGGAAATCCTGGCAAATATCAAAGTGATCATGTTACCATATTTCATTTATGGTGCTCATCCAACTCGTTGAAGGATGACTCTATTCGGTTTCATTTATTTCAACGCACTATTATACGGGGTGTTATGAAATGGTATATCGAGCTCGATAGCTCTAAGTATTCTTACTTTGACAACCTAGAAATGGTTTTCTTAAACCATTTCCAATTACCGGTGAGATATGATGCCAACACCGATTTGCTGGCCATCTTCGAGCAAACAAAAGTTGTCCATATCTCGGATCACATTCGAGAATGGCGTCGTCGAAAGAGCTTGATCAAAGTGAAGGTCCCTCCTGCATTTTTTCTCGAGTGGTTCCTAAATTTCTTGGTTCCTTGTGTCTCCAAAGACATCGCGACTTCTTGAGTATTTTCCAAAGAAGAGGCTATCATGAGAGCCCAACAACTGGAATGGATTTACTCTCAATATGGTATGTTGTACGAGATCCTCCCGAACGCACCACGATTGACTTTTGACAAGACCAAACAAAAGTTTGGGCCTCATGTTGATGTTATAGTAGGCTCAACACAACGTAAGCCCATAGATCAATTGACTAACCAGTTGTAACATTTATTGATTCAACAGACTGTGGCCAACCACACTTCTGGTTCAGCTACCCCCACAACCCAAACGTTGGAAGTACACAGTGTGCAATCGACGAATCCCAAGGGTAACCAACAACCCAAGGGAAAGAGGAATCCAAAGGAAAGAAGGGTAAGGGGGATAAAAAGGATGCAAATAATGATGGCAAGGGTAAAAATGAAAAGAAGAAGGTGAAGTTTCTATGTAATCTTTGTGTGGACAATCACTTGACTCACTAATGCCCTCAGATTGAGGAAGCCCAAAATCTCTTTACACAATAGCAGCCTATTGTGTTAACCAACCCTTTCCCACCAGGGAAAAATATGGCTCAAGTTTCCTCATCCATGAATGCGCCTAGGGGAATTCAGAGAGCCTCCACATCTAATTCTAATAATGGAGTCGCAAATGTATACATGATGAGATCATATGCTCATCTGCAGACTAGGGCTCACGATTACAGAATGTCGAAATCTACTGAAATGGGCAAAGAAGCTTCCAAATCGTTGTCTCCTCTTCATATTGAGAAGACTATGAGAGAAACTATGACTCACATCCCTAAGGGTGCATTTAATAAGGCTTCTCACAACTCGAATGCAAGGGTTGCTCAGAAATACTTCGTCGGGGAGGATCTAGCACAAAATCCTTGTGTGATGTCTTCTATGGAAGTTCTCTAGAATTGCCCCTCACAGAGGCAAGCATTGTTATCTGCCTCGGGTGCTGCCGAGACTGCTAACTCAGGAAAGATTGTTTTTTACCCTATCGATTATAAACCTCATCTGCCTCACCATGTCGATTTTCAAATAGTAGTGGTTTATGCCACGAAATCGTTGACACAGAACATTTTTCACACAATGGTAGACGAGGGTGCCTTGACTTGCGTGATGTCGTTGGCATGTTGGAATGCCATTGGCCAACCTGAGTTTTCTCTATCACTGGCGTTGTTAACTATGTTTGATGACCCATCTTTTATACCACATGGCATAATCCCTTCCTTCCCCATGCATTTGGAGGGAAAAATCATGTGCGTCGAGGTAGAAGTAGTCGATGCGCCTATCGACTACAAAATTTTGTTAGGACAGAGATGGACCTACGCTATGATAGTGGTTGTATAAATCATTTTTTGGGTCTTGTGTTTCCCTCACGAGGGTCAGATCATAATCGTTGATCAATTATCCTTGTCTCGTCCCAACCCTTCATCGGGGGCATCCACGGTCCCAATGATTGAAAACCCACAACTAGGTACCATCAAATTAGGTGTCAAATTGTTTCCATCTTGTTAGCGATATTTCTCGCTAGGGGAATCAGAGATCAAATGAATGGGTTAGAACCCACCCGTCCAAAGTTTTGGGCGATAATGCGCCCGTGGTAAACAGTAAGCAAGATCGGAC
>JZKD02S1678244.1:652926-667328 GCA_000966675.3 Picea glauca | reverse complement strand
TGCCACGTAAGGGGCATCGTGGGCACACCTGGAGGTTATAGTGGTAGCGGTTGGATAACACGGCCACGTGTAACGCGAGCACGTGCCCAACTAGTTGCTGATTCCTCCAGACACACAAATATATATATATATATATATTAAAATATTATTCCCAGGCTTAAGCCCCCTAGGCTTAGCCCCCAGGCTCAACACTTAGCCCTTTCCCACCTTCTAGCCCCTAATTCCTTGCCCACTCTGTGGATTCTCAATCCCCCTTCACTCATTCATCGTGGTCAGTCTGCTCCTGGCGGTGTTTATATTTTATTAAATGTTCTGCAAACATACAAGTACAACAACAGGCTCTTGGCCTTCAACACTTAGGCTCCCTGGCCTAACAAACACATAAGTCTCCAGCTTATAAGAACTTGGCTCACCAGCCTATAAAACATAATGACAATTCCTTTCAGAACTTGGTTTACAACGAGGCTCAGCCTTAGGGACACTACATAGGTAGTTAGTACTCAATAATGAATGTAGTTTAGTCATCAATGTAGGGGCCACTAGTGGTTAGGGTTTTTGGTAGATATAAACTATTTATAGAGGTAGAGGACTATGTAATATATTCTTAAGGATTATTATTTTATTGGAGCACTGCTCATTTAGAGTTTTCCCCTTTAAGAGGCACATGAACATTGCTCACCATTTTGAATATTAATAAAGGGTTACTTTTCTACATGTTCAATACTCTTCTTCTATTTAATTTACTTTTTGTAGTTTGAATTTCCTCAGATATTGCTCTTAATTCTTTTTTTCTTTTTATGTTATATAAGTACATTACATGAAGAGTATTGGTAGCAATGGAGAACAACTATTTATTTTCCATATAGTTACTTACTAATTGAGGAGATGAATTCTCAACATGCTTCTCAAAGACATTTTAAATGTGTTCCAATGTGTATTAAGACCATATCTATATTTAACTAGAAGGTTATTTGTAAATCCAATCATGGAAAAAATGTTATTATGGTTGATCCATGATCCAAGGGCTTACCCTTGTAAATGGATGGCAAGAGTACCTTTTAGTAGCAATGCTTAAGAAATATATTTTAAAGATCAAATTAGGCATGATGCTCCTTAATTGAATTGTTGGTAATCAATATCCACTCAATAGTCCTCATTTTACCTAGTTGTGAAGTTTCATGTTCCTATTATATGTTCAATGTATAAATACTATCTTTGCCTCATATTTCAATCATTATTACCATCTATTTAACATGCCCACAACCATTAATGGGGCACAATCGATAAAAAGATAAGGTAGTAACATTAAATGCAATTACAAGGATTTTGGTAAGAAGTCTAGGAATGATTTAATATGGAAAATATAATGATGGGTTTGGGAAACCAATGTATTTGTTGAATTACTCTAACAAATACACCTCCTCACATTACTTTCACCCCATCAATACTAGTCATTAATTCATGCAACTTATGCAACTTCCTAATTTCTACCAATATGTATTGGTTCATTAAATACCAACAAAGTTATTGGTGAATATTTCCATAGTCACTAAAATGACTATAGGAAGACACAAACAAAATTGAATATATAGTTCTAGGAAATAGTCAAGGTTTGCAGGCTTAAATTTACTTTTCTTACTAGCTTGAACCCAAATTGAAAGTATCAAAATCTTTGGATCAAGCAATTTCAATAATGCCCAAATCAATTTTTTCTAAGAATATTGACTTCATGAACATTTTTCATTACAAAATCTTGTTGATTAAGATATCATTTTGAGATATATTTTTAGTCTTGCAATTGTTAGCTTTCAAGTTACTCCAAAAGTGTTTACACCATGTTTTGTAGTGCTTCACGAGGTTTGGGGTACATGGTGTATGTTTATCTTCTTGGTGGTTCGATATGCACTAGCACATGGGAGATGGTCCATGATGGTTTTTCACATTGGAGACAACTTGCTTAGTGATTTCTTGATCTCGAGTGGATGCTTACTTGGCATTCTTACCTAGGATGTTGGAGTTGTCTTGGTTCCTTGGTGGGCACCCTTTGTTGTGGACACATGGAGAGATCCACTTACTTGGAGAACAGGCTACTTGGGAGGAGGATAATTATGAATATTGGAGGAGGGAATGATGCAGGGCCTCAATCCCTGCTCTAAACTCCTCTTATCCCTTGATTTTCTTGTCATTTTCACTCTCATGCGGGTTTAAATGTCCTTTTTATTAATGGGAAGAATGCTCTTGGGAATTTAATCACTCTTATACAGTGGAAGTACTTCTTTTGGTAGTCTATTCTCCTCTAACTACCAGTTTTAAAATTACTTTGTTTTGTGGTAGTAGGAATTAGCTACAACTCGCGGGAACTAAACTTTGTTCACTGGAACGCCACATGGTAACCGAATCTCTCTTATTGGTACAAGATCTCTCTCTTCTTGCTACCATATATGGACTTTTGTTGTCGATCTCTAATCTTCATATCTCTACCAATCTTCAAGATGGTGTATCCAATATGGACTCATGCTTCTGTTACAATGATAAAACCCCAAATTTCATAACCAAACCAAACCTCTTCATTAAATAAAATAATATATTCTCTCCACTCATTCTCTCTCATATGATAAACACTAATAATCTTTCCTCCACTAAGATATCACGTTCAACCATAAGTTTATTTAAGGTGAATACATTTCATAGTTTCCACATAGAGTTTATTATGTGCTTTCACCATTCTGGCGCGTTCATTAACAAAGCAATAACCAGAATCCAATAACGAAATAAATGCCAAAGTGTTGACTCTTACTTGTAGCAATTTAACACTGGAAAATTGACCTTGCTCTTTTGCAATCCAATGCAGATACAGAATTTAAACCACGATTCTGACACAGGGAAGGAATATTAGCCATCAATGATTCACAAAAGAACAATTCCAAATTTCTCAAACTTGACCATGCCTTGTCACAATCACTTGTTGAATTTACTTTTCATTAGTAACACCCACTATTCAGGTTCAAAGATATTTGATTGAACCCTTTAGATGGAGTCTGTTGCACACAAAACCACAAAGAACACTCCTAGAATTAGCGCCCTCTGTCAATGCGTCTCCAAATTGAATTCATGTTTCGATTTTCTTACACAACTTTGTAATCTCTTACAGAAATCAGATATTCCTGTAACTACACTCTGCTGGAAATCATACAAATATCAGAGACCTTCACTCATATTGGATTCATACTGACTATTTCCATATCTCACCATTAAATATTCGGTTAGTTCATCATCACACTCAGACAGAGACATTCATCACAACCTAAAAAACACGGAGATATTCACCAATTAAAAGAATATCAAAGTCATATGTACATAATACTTGACCAATATACAATATGGCACACAACCCTGGACTCTTCCTCATATTCACTCTTTGCCTCCTCTTTTTATGCCCTTAGGCTCACGGATATATAAAAGGAAGTTGATGCTTCCAGATTTCAAAAACCCTAACAAATTCCTAAACTATAGAAACCAACTCCTCTATCTCTGCAACTGATTACTAAAATAGAAGTTAATCCTATCTTCTTAACAACCCATATATTAGGCTCCATTGAATTCTTCCATCAAATACAGATTCGGTTACAATGACTCATCACTTTGACTAATGACTCAACACCTATCTAGAACTTTCTAGAATCCGTTCTTGCAACTAAGGCATTTACAACGTAGTACAAAGAAAACCCCTTTTTTTGGGAAAATATAAAGACCCATAGTCTTGATCAATCAAATCAATATGCTCCTGCTTCAAACTCCCACAGTAGAAAAAAAAATTTCATGACCTCCTGGTCATGTGTCTTTAATCATTAGAATCCACCAGGATCCCTGACTTGATTCTGTTGTTCCTTTTCTTCACTATCATGATCATATTTAATAAACTTTGTCCTGATGTTAACATTCCTCATTAACTCTATCTTCTTCACCTCTTGTAGTTGTTGATGTGCTACTGTTGTTATCAGTATTCCAGGCATCCTATTGGGGTGTCAAGGCATCCTATTGGGTCAATCAATCCCCAAGTCAAAGGTGTTTCCCAAGGGAAACCTATATAAGCCATGTGTGAGTATAAGGTGGAGTGGGGTAATACTTATAGGCATGGGGTTTGTGATATATAAGGGTTTGTATTGTCTCATTTATGTGTTCCTTTGTAGAGGGTGTGTTTCCCTTCATCCACGATGCAACATTTTTCCAAACCCATTTGCCATTAATTTATTAGAGCATGTCCAAGTTGAAGACAATAAGGGG
Source organism: Picea glauca (assembly GCA_000966675.3). NCBI lineage: Eukaryota > Viridiplantae > Streptophyta > Pinopsida > Pinales > Pinaceae > Picea > Picea glauca. The sequence goes on along the minus strand of JZKD02S1678244.1, from coordinate 663,044 downwards.
CACTCAAAAGGAAGTGCATATCCCACATACATTCTACCTTGGCCATCATGCTTTCCCAAGTTGAAGACAATAAGGGGAACTAAAAAGGAAATGCATAGCCCACATACGCTCTACCTTGGTTGGCATGATTGATTAATTAGTTATCTATTTTATGGGTCCCTCATTTTTTTGAGAAGCATTTCATTGTTCTCGGGATCCCTGGGAGAGCATATAGAAGGTTTATTATTGGATTTTATCTTTTTCTAGCTACATTTCCCTCTGGGCCTTCAACCCCTTCAGTGCATCCAAAAACCCAAAAGATGAGGAGACAAAAAGGAAGAAGTATGGAAAATGATAACTATGATCGAGAATGGTATGATGACTCTTCAAGGAACCCCCCAGTAGCACCCCATTCCTGAGGGTGACCAACTTACTAGGACGTAATGATACCCACCAAGGTTAAATAAGGAAAAAGGTATAATTTCCAAGCAAAAATTCTGTAATCAAGAAAGAATTCTTTGCAACATATTCAAGTGCTTCAATTATTAGAGTGACACTTACCATGATACTGGACGTATTACCTCATGAGGAAAGACATGTTGTCCTCTGGGGCCAGACTGGTGTGATGGATGTTGCTTTGCTACTGGAGATGTATGGTGGTGCATTAATGAATAAGAGGGGCCCTACGAGGCTATGCTAGTCAATCTGGCTCTCAACACATCATATCTGCTACTTGTGGGCCTCGAGACATGATCTCCTTAGTTACCCATACTCTAAGGGGGTAAAAACCTTGACACAAGGATGGAAACAAAGATATTAGGGTTTGTAATATTCTTTTACATCCACTGAACCACACATAAGTTCTAAAACCATCAACTAGGTCTTGTAAAGGGAATCTTTGTCTCACAAGCAATGTGTTAGTGTCATTATGGAATTTTCCACTCTACAATTGTGTATTAGGTTATATTCAATGGTTCGAGGATGATGAAATTCATATTTAGCACTATAAGAAGTGGTTATGACTAGTGGACCATGTAATATATTGTATGAAACCACCACAAAATGATAGATATTAAATTGGTTACCAACAATGCATTGCTTTGGTATTCATTATTTTGGTATCAAGCACCAAAATTAAAGTGATCGCTAATGTTTTTGTATTATATGTCAATAATTATTGTTTTGGTATCCAATCTGTTTGGTAGCTACAATATTTATTGTTTTATCGTCAAAAGGGGATAGGGATATCAACCTTTTTGGTTCTTCGGTATTTGATTACTCTTGTTCCACTAGTGTTAGTTGGCTCTCTAGAGGTGTCCATTACTCTTCCTGAATCCTTATTTCTAATACTCAAACATAAAGAAATATCACACGCTTTATAATGAGACAACTATCCATGTACACATAACATTATCAACCACAAGGGAAAATTGATATTCCAATGATTATTTGAAGGAAGGATTACAAGAAACTCAATTTGAATATTGATCTATCATTACTAAATCAACATATTGGTCTAAGAACATTGTATCAAGTATATATTTCTTTCAAAATCCAGCTACCAAACCATCAATCAAACAAGTTATCCAAACATATAGCCATGAATTAACATCGGAGAGGGTAGTATATATATATATATATATATATATATATATATATATATATATATATCGCACCATTACTCATAGTAACAAACTTGTCATGGTTTGTAGTCTAGTTTTAAAGGGCTAATATCAAGTATAAAAGAGGCAATGTAGGCATGTTGAGTGGCTCTAAAAGTCATGCTCAACGTCCAATTTTAGTGTATCAACATTTTCTATACACGTCTAATGTTTTTAGGGATTGAGTATATGGTTCTCTCTACCTCTTTTGTCTTATAATAAATCTTAATGACTTTGAAGATGTGCACGACTGCTTATTTCTATTACTTCTATTAGAAGTTAAAAGTTTGCATCTTCATTGTCTTTAGATTTCTCAATGTGTAATATTGGAAACCTTAGCCTACTTGTCAACATCTTAGTGCCAATTATAAGTAACCAATGACAATATATTTCCCTCTTGTATGCTACTTGTGAACAAATCATTGTCAAAAAATAATATTTTAATGATCATGGTAGTTTGTCAAAGGCTTCACCACTGCCACTAAAGATTCATTCCTATCCCCCTTCTAGTTTAATCTCTAAATCCATACATTGTAGTTATACTACTTAGAGAAGGCCCCATATAATCGAATATATTGACAACAAACCTACTTTCTCTAGCAATCCTCATGTCATGAAAGATTAGTTCTTTGACCCCCCAAGAGGAAGAGAGAATTCATCAAAATAGGTGGCAGAAAAGGAGGGACCACTAAGATAGGTCAATCAACAAATCCAAAAACTAAGTGTCCCCTAAAAATCAAGCATCATACCCAATCCCAGCGCAAACCCTTCAAGCCTTGCAAATAAAGTAAAAATCCTGGATATAATTAAATAATTAACCACACATTATGAGGAGAGGCAATAAGAGGACATTCAAAATATTGTTAGTGAAATTAGACTTCATCGAAGAGAGGAAATATAACTAAGTGTTGATTGGGAGCAAGTGCAATCCCTCCTCTTTACCCCCTCGAATCTAAAAATAGCTTCTGGCCAAACAACTCTCTTCCAAGTTGTTGTCACAACAAAATGGGCAATTAGGGATATATTTGCAAGCATGGGCACGAGATTTGAACATGCCATTAATATTCATAGGGATAAGTAGAAACCAATTTAGATGGTTCAATGAGTTTGTTCATTCTCTTATGCCACCTACCCCCCAAATCATAATCATCCCTATTCTCATATCTATCTTGAAATGGAAGACATCATTCAACCAATCCATCACTAGCTACCATAAACTAAGAGATTGATAATTTGCAACAACAAACAGACTCAACGGATAAAAATAATGCCTCCAAGTTTGTTATTTGTAAAATCCTTAAGAATTAGAGCCTTTTATTCCAAAAGAACTTTCACACACCCCAAAGTAGGCCTTGGGAGTCTAAAAAATGTTCATGAGACTGTCCTGATTTGGATCATGACAATATCCCACCATAATATTCAAACAACAACTCATCATGAAAAATGCAATTTATGATCTCAAGTGAATGATATTCATATCGGATAACAAGATGCAACAACTTAGCTTCTAAGTCACAAACAACTAATGTGATTTGCAAAGACAAACGTAGTTCTTAGCAAGACCACCTAGAACCCTAAAATGGACATCCAAGCCTGTAAAGAATGAAGAGGATCTTCCCAACACAACAACTAATTGTCAAAAAAAATTAACCCCCAAAAATGAATGGACCTTCCTTCATATATTTTTGGGTAGTATAAGGGTATTAAGGCTTGGAACCATAGTAGATTTTTTTGGACAACACCATTGCACTGTTCACATTTTTTTCCAAGGAAAATCCCTAGAATGATTTACCACATCAGTGGATGACATCCCTAGTAAACTCATTGGCATAGACTAATGCATCTCACCGAAGGGGATTTGAACTAGGCACCTACTGACATAGAACTAGCAAAATGCCCAACAACATTGGTAACAACCGATTGAGTTAATCGCTTGAACTAACATCAAAGATAACATCATAAATTTATAAATAACATTTTGAAAATCATAATGTCTCATTTAAAATATTTTCTTTGAAAAATTGTAAGAATTTGGTTCCTCCTTATAGAGTTGCATGGGATATATGAGATGTTTGTACTCATATAAAAACATCACCACATTTTGGAAATCAATGTACTAATTCTACTATTATGATATAAACAATTCTACTATTATGATATAAACAATTATGTTTCAATTTAGAAAAAAACTAAAGATACTATAAGTCTAACATCACTTTAGTAAATAATCTAAGTCTGACATAAAGGCCATGGACTTATCAACACTAACACTACATACACAAGAAAACAACTTTAATTGCAAAGAAATATGTTCACAGGCTTACACTTACAAAAGAAACTTCATATACAAAACCAACTTTCACCATAGTTATAATAGGCTAAGTCACAGGGTTTGCAAAATCTCCGATTGAATTGGAACTTTAAACCGAATTTGAAGAAGAATTTTATTGAGATTTAAGATGAATTTTATTGAGATTTAAGATGATGTTTGGTTAGAGTTCAATATATATATACCAACCTAAAGCCAAACCTCATCCGAACGAACCTCAATCGAACCTAATCATTGTGAAACCCAAACTCAAACCATGTGAACTTAGATAATAGGTACCATTTGACTGAGATAAAATCAAAGTTTAAAACCTTCGGATATAACATATTTTTGTAAAAGATGTTGGTAAGACGTGGGAATCGGGATATGCCTAGAGAGCGATTATGTTTTGCGTCTTTTGAAACTTTGAAGGGCCAATATGTCTTCCGGCTTTTGAAACTTTGAAAGTTGAATAAAAGTGGAGGACGTGGCAAACATTGAGGTGGACAGTAAGGGGTGAAAGGAAGAGATTCCAATTACCAACCCTAGTCGACCTGTTCGAACAGCTGGGTCAGACGAACACTAAGCACCTGGTTACTCTGTAACTGGGTGTAATGTATATGGTTGGATTTAAAGTAATTTTAGATTTAATAATGTACACCTAAGTATACAGAGCATTGCTATATAGCCGAATTGTCCTAAGTATACAGAGCATTGCTCTATAGCCGAATTGTTATTATTCACCTCTTCTTGATTTCAAGAGTACAATGCGCGTAGACCCCACGTAGACTTTGAGACAGTCTTCACGTGGAGTCACATGTATTATCTACGCGTTAAAAGATCAACGCGTTGGAACATTGTGGCACGGAAAGGGATCGGAAAGCGATCGAGAAACCCTTATATTCGCAATGTTTCAAGGGTTTGGTGTATATATAACTTGCAGCAGCAACTCTTCTTCATTACAGTTTGCCCCAAATTTTCTGAAACTTATCTCCTCCCTTGCAATTTGCATCGACTACATCGACCCTCCAGAGTTCCCCATCCCTCAACTGGCAATGGCATCTTCATCTTCAGCCGTCGCAACTTCATTCTCCTCTCCCGGGTACGATGTGTTTATAAACCATCGTGGCCCCGACGTAAAGAAGACCTTCGCTAGTCATCTCTACCTTCGCCTTACTTCCCATGGACTGCGACCGTTTCTAGACAGGGAGGAACTGCAGGAGGGAGACGGCATTTCTACTCAGATAGAAGAAGCTATTGCAACCGCCTCTTTGCATGTGGCTATTTTTTCTCCGGGTTATGCGCAGTCACACTGGGTTCTGGAAGAGCTTGTCCTCATGGTACAGTCGGGGGCTGTTATTTTACCAGTGTTTTATAATGTGAAACCTTCTGAGCTTCATCGGACCAAGGGCAAATATGGAATCTACGCTCAGGCTTTACAGCACCTCGAAATGAAGACAACATATGACTCTGAGACTGGTAAAAAGAAGCCACGATACGACTCCAGCACGATTGAAAATTGGAGAAGTGCTCTTTTTCATGTTTCATCCATTAGTGGGTTTGAACTCGACTTGTGTAACGGGTGAGAGCTCCAAATTCCCCTTTATAAAATATGCAATGTCTGTATGATACTTTACCTATTGTTTTATTTATTTTCTCACAGCTAGTTTTCTTTATTTTCTTGTGGATAACCAGCGATGAGGCGGACCTGTTAGATAAAGTCGTTCAAAGAGTGTTACAATTTGCGAGGAAACCGTCCTTAGATGTGGCCAAATATCCGACCGGTTTGGATGAAAAGGTGGAAGATTTTGAAATTAAAGTGTTATCGGGGAACCAGAGCGGAAAACCTCAGGTCGTGGGGATCGTGGGATTGGGTGGAGTTGGAAAGACAACGCTAGCAAAGGAAATATTCAATAGGAAGCGTTCATCTTTCAGTACATCCTGTTTTTTATCAGATGTGAGGGAAACTGCAGGTAGAAACTCTTTACATTTCTTGTTGAGCAAGCTTCTTAAGGACTTGACTAACTTGGATATTCAAGTATATAGCGTTACCGAAGGTACAGAGTTGTTTAAAAAGCATGTCTCATCCAACTATGGCGACAACGCCATAGTAATTTTAGATGATGTAGATGGTGTTGATCAGTTAAATGCACTTCTGCCAGTTAAAAGTTATCTCTCCTCCAATAGCTTAATATTGATTACATGTCGGTCCAAAGATGTTCTTATACGCTCCGGAGTTGAAGAGTCGTCAATTTATGAACTGTCTGGCCTTAGTTCGCAACATTCCCTAGAGCTCTTTTGCTACCATGCCTTCGGCCAGTCCCATCCACCTCCAGAATTTAAAGATCTCGTAGATAAGCTCTTAGGAGTTTGTGATGGATTGCCTTTAAGCTTGGAAGTGTTAGGGGCACTTCTTTGTGGACGGAACAGATCTTACTGGGAAAACCAGTTGGATAAACTTCAACATATACTTCCCCATGGGTTTGAAACGACAGTTTTGCCGTTGGCCAAACATCCATCCGGGTTGGATGAAAAAGTGAAAGATTTTCAAGATAAAGTTTTATTGCAGCACCAGACTGAAAAACTTCAGGTCGCGGGGATCGTTGGATTGGATGGAGTAGGAAAGACGACTCTAGCAAAAAAAATCTTCGAAATGGAGAAATCATCTTACAGTAAATCTTGCATTTTATACGATGTACGTATGAGCTCTTTACGTTCCTTGTTGAGCAAACTTCTTAAAGGCCTGACTGAATTGGATCGTCAAGTAGAGAGCGTGGATGAAGTTATAGATCTGGTGAAAGAGCATGTCGCATTTTCTCGGGCGTTGGTAATTTTGGATAATGTAGATCATCGGGATCAGCTGCATGCCCTTTTGTCGGTTCTAACTGTTCTTCCCTCCGGTAGCTTAATATTAATTACGTCTCCCGACAAAGACGTTCTGAAACGCTCAGGAGTCCAAGAATCATCAATCTATGAGCTAAGTAGCCTTAATAGGCAAGACTCCCTACAACTTTTTTGCACTCATGCCTTCGGCCAGCCCAGTCCACTCCCAGGATTTGAAGGTCTTGTAGATGAGTTTGTAACGGCCTGCAATGGATTGCCTTTAACATTGAAAATGTTTGGGGCACTTCATCGTGGGAAATCTAACACATCTTACTGGCAAGACAAATTGGATAGACTTCAACAGAGTCCCGATGATATTAAAAAAAAACTTGAAATTAGTTATGATGCTCTCACTATAGAGGAACAACAGATATTTTTACATATTGCCTGTTCTTGCATAGGAGAAAAGAGGGATTTGGTCGTAAGACTATGGGATGTACCAGGCTCTAGAGGTTCGTTGGGGTTTGAAAGTCTACAGAAAAGGTGTCTTGTTGAAGTGAATGGTGAAGATTGTATAATCATGCATGAACAGCTTAGAGATTTGGGAAGAACTATTGCTGATGAAAGAGGATTGCGGCGTCCTCTTTGGCCTCCGACAGAGAACAACCCTGATTTGTTGCAGCAAGCATCTGTAAGCGCTTAATCATTCAATCTTTTATAGATTATTCAGAAAAGATCTCTCTACAATTTATTTATTGTTCATCTTTTTCCAGAATGAACAGGTAATAACAGAACTACGGAGGAATATTGATGATTTGCTGCAGGAATCATCTGTAAGTGTTCAATAATTCAATCCTTCGTAGATCATTTAATAAAAATCTATGTACAATTAGTTATTTCTTGATCGTTTTGAAAAAACTAACAGGTAATAAGAGAAGTGCGGCGATTTATGATAATGATCCTTATAATGATGATCATCCTTTTAATGATGATAATGGCAATGATGATTTGGAGTATGGAGCTAGGACGTGAACAAAACTGGAGCAATTCTTTTATTGAATGATGATTTGTTGCAGCAATCATCTGTAAGTGTTGAATCATTCAATCGTTTATAGATTATACAATAAAATCTATGTACAATTAGTTGTTTCTTGATCGTTTTAAGAAAAATAACAGGTAATAAGAGAAGTGCGGGGATTTATGATAAGGATCCTTGGAATGATGATCATCCTTTTGATGATGATAATGGTAATGATGATTTGGATTATGGGGCTAGGACGTTGAACTTCTTAAACTTGAAAATGCGGTCTTCAAATCTTATATGGCTTTGCTGGTTAAGTGTCCCTACTCTTCCCTGCTTACCTGAAACCCAATGGAGAATCTAAGGGTTTTATATGTGCTCGGGAGTGTATTAAAAACATAATGGCAAGGCGAATTGCAGGTAAATAGAAATTTGTCGAGTTAACGTTTTGTCTGATTATTTGCCATTGATATAGCACTAATAGTATTGGACTCTTCCATTTACAAATACTTAGAATGTTCTACTCTTGCAGTGATAGACCTCAAACTGTTTTACACACAAACATCTGAGGTTGGAATCATTTCAGAAAGCTGTTTGCCCCAACATCTCCTTATCCAGTGTTAATAATTATTCTGGAACATTGCCAAAGCATACACAAAAAGCTGGAATTTACTAGTTCTAAATTAAGGAAAAAGGAAGGGCATTCTGGTCTTGCAAAATTCTGAACATCAGAAGAAGTGGAGGAGCTGCCAAGTATTGAAGCATTAACATATTGGAGGAGTCGCAGGCATCTGAATGCGTTGAACATTTGAATCTGGAACAACGGTTGAAAAAGAGAAGACTGCAATTTTGCAATAGTGCTCACTACAGGGCGAGTATAAGGCTGTTTTATTGGCGCAGCTTCCTGACGTCCCATGCTAATATATTGAGCTCTTAGCGGTTCAAGTTTAACGCCTTGTACACTTTTTTTAACCGGTTATCGCCTATGTCCATAATTGGAATCTCTTTCATGATTCCATTGCATATTAATATTCTCCTGGAGGACTCCATTTATAAAAGTTTTATCCTCCGGAACACGGCCATCGTTTAAACACTTTAAATGAATATTTCCAACTCCATGGTTTATGCCCCTTAAATGAATATTTTCCATTCCATGTGCAACTCTTTGGCATGAATAGTTATTGTTATTTACAGTTTCCCTTTAGATATAAAAATTTAAAGTTATCAAATCGATAATCTTCGACCTCGATAAATGGGTATATAAATTTAAAGTTGAACCGGGAATCCAAAGTAAAGTGTAAGCATTGAAGTATTGGGCTCGAATGTATTAATTCATTGAACTACTTTACAATGGAATATGGACAAATAAGCAAGTCAACTTTTAAATTCATACTCCTAAGTAGGTATTGGTAACTGAACTATTTAGCAAAAGTTCATCAGGACTTCCTCACGGATGATGAAATAAAGTTTGAATTTGATTGTGAAACAAGGTAGATAGCTGTAAAGTAGCTACTCTCTACTTTAAGATTATGTTTATAATTTGGATGTGGTTTATGTGATTCTAAAGTATTTTGATTTTATTATATTATTTTTATTGTTTATTAGTTGGAAGATAATTTTCAATTTTTTTTTTCTTTAAATTGTTAAAAAATAATTTGATAATCTAATTTATAAAACCAATAGTTGAATAATTTGATAATCTAATTTATAAAACCAATAGTTGACAAGTATATTCACAATAGCAAAAGTATATTCACAATAGCAAAATGAAAATAATCATTTGTTATAAATTTTCATTTAAATATTTTAAAGAAATGTTAATTATATAGGACACTTTATACAAGATAACTTGTTAAATAGATTAATACAATAGTTTAGTGAAATTGTTCATTCTTGGTAACAATGTTAAAAATTCAAATTCTCAACAAATAGCAATAGACTAACATAATAGTTTAGTGGAGTGGCTCATTTTTGGTAACAATGTTAAAAGTTCATGTTCTAAACAAATATTTAAATTGTAAATTATGTTACAATATAAATGGAACATTCACATCACAAAGACCCTCTAATAAGTCTTTTACACTTTTTTTGAATAATTGGAAATTAGTATTATCTATAAATTGATAATGTGATGTAACAAAGAAATTGTACCAAATAACTATGGTTCTTCCCACCAAAATAATGTCTTGATTGCAGATATAAAGTTAATAGCTACAAGAAGTTATATTTGAAGTATGAGATTATCTAATTCAATATAAATTAAAAAAAAAAAAAAAAAAAAATCTTATTTAAATCTTTGAGATGATAAAGATATAAATTTAAATTC
>JZKD02S1678244.1:620584-652907 GCA_000966675.3 Picea glauca | reverse complement strand
GTGTTTTAACTTATAATCATATTGTGTTATTTTTACTTTAAAGTATCATTTACAAGTATCAAATAAATAAATAAATATGTCAAAAGTGTGAGATAGAACATGTTTTTCATATATCGTAACATTTACCCTAGATTATGTCCTTAAACTTAGTTATATATGTATATAAATTGCATTTAAATTTTAAAAATAAGTATTAAAAGATACCAACAAAATGGTTTAAAGAAAAATGAATCATTCATTAAAAATTTAAAAATCTTTAAAAATTGATTCCTTATAATATTCTAAAATTTTTGAAAAACTAACATATCAAAACTTGTACAAAGAGACAACATGCATTAAATGTCATCCAACTATTAAAATATTATTATCTTTGAAATATTTCAAGAAAAATCTAGTCTCATAAATAACATAGTATTGTTTCTCACTCCAATGCCCCATAAGTAACTCTATTGCTAGAAATAATACATCATTCCTTAAGAATCTTGATGCAGACCCCCTTCCTCTAGACCCGCAGATCGGGATCCACACATGATCTTTTCCTTTAGGCCCCCTGAGAGCTCGACTAGCTCTTCTATCTCCCTTTCGGAAAATCTACCCACAACAACACCTTTCAAGAAATTTCTCTTTTATCTTGGGATATTGGACTTCGTGAATTCGTGAATTCTGTGGTCGAGCACCTTACCTTCTAAGACCCCTGAAACCTGAAATATTAAATCACTTAACCTTTTCCTGACGTCAGCTTCGGCTTTTCGACTTTCGCGAATTCGGGACTTGCAATGTCATGCAACTCTACTCCTCGACTCCCGAAATCCCGATTCCCAATTTGCCGAAATCCCGAAATCCCCCTTTAAGGAGATCAACGGCTGTGAACTCTCCCTCGATCCAACGGTCGATACAATTTTGTGTACTGGGAGTTCGATATACCAAAGCTCGAACTTTGTATTCTCCCCGCCTTTCGGTCTCCGAAACCCTGAAGTCCCGAAATAGTATGATATCAATTTCAACTTTTCGGCTTTCACGAATTCGCGAGTTGCGATGTCATGCAACTCTACTCCTCAACTCACGAAATTCCAAAATGGTACTTCACTTTGTTGTTTCACAACTTGACGGGAAGTCTCTTGTCCTTCCACGTGTCGCCTTCTCCTTGTTTCGGGTTTCTCCTTTACTATATCCTGATCTCTTGTCCTTAGGACTTCCGAAACTCCGAACTCCGAAGTTTCGAAGCTTAACTTGCTTCCACCACGAAAACCTCCTTTTTGCGTTTCGGGGATTTGACCAGCCAAGGATTTTGGCTTACACTTCGAACTTTCAAACCCCGAAATGCTGAAATGGTTGACGACCTGAATAGATCGAAATCGACAGTCCACGTTGACTCTGTCTTTTAAAGGGTGGATCTATCCAACACTTAACTTCTCGATAACTTCCTTGGATCCTACGGTCCTCACTCTTTCGGGGATGCTCCTCGGAGAATTCTAACCATCCAAACTTTCCTCAAGGAACTCCGGTTCTAACTTGGCCTCTACACGATGACCAAACACTCCTCTCCTACTCTTTGACTCCTTGAAGGTGCGAACTCTCTTGAGCTTCCCTTCTCGAACTCAAATCTCCTATGAGATTTCTGCACGCACTCCTTACGACATTCTTCAAATACGTCTAAGTATTTGAGTTCTTTGACTCTGTGCAACTCCTCAAGCAGTCTCCGACCCTCTCCTTGGTTGACAAGTTTTGAACTTCCAACTAGCCTGCGCACACCTTGCACGACCTCTGTGCCTGACATGCACTTCTGCGGTAGATGAACACAACGGTATCCCTCCTAAGCTTTCAGAGATGAACTCTGAACCCGTCAATGCACTCCTTGCAGACGCTCCACTGCACTCCTTGCAGGAATTCTTTCTCAGATAGAGAAACAATTGAAATTTATCCCCAGACTCTCTCTCAGACTTCAAATACTTAACATGAAATCACACATACATAGCATAAAAGAAAATGTACAACAGAAAGAGTAAAACAACGATGAGCATAACATTCAACATGTATACATAGAAAGCATTAGAACACCATGAGTCTAAATCAAAGATTCATATATTAATCTCAGAACTTCTGTACACGGGTTCTTCTACACGGCTCTCTGTTTCTTCTCCTCTATGCTCTCTTCGCGATTGATAATCTTACTAATGTTTCAAAATGATACAAGATGAGGGTGTCTATAGTCGTTTTCTCTCCAGCTCCTAAAACTGTCTAATCTAGAATTTAAATCTACCTACTTACATTAATTGCCTATAAATGCCTCTATACCTTACAGATGAGAGCGGATCGCTCAAGATCTGTTTACAATATGGAAGTACGCACTCTCTTAACTATTACATTAATGTCTGCGCACCCAAACTTTCAAAACAATTCAAACATTTTCAACATGTGCCAAAATGAAATGGCGTTTATCCCACGCTCGATTGTTGTTGGCGATGCTCCTACATCATACTCCTTCGCTTGAAAATTTTCATGAACTCCTGTTCATGAGCTCTTGCACAGTCTGCCCGTGCTTCTGAATTTCTGTTTCATTCTCCCAGCTGGTATCTTCAACTGGATGTCCCTTCCATTTGACCAAGTATTCAAAGTATTCTTTTCTCTTGGTTCTCTTGCTGACTCTCTTGTCAAGTATTCTCTCCATCTGTGGCATTTCAGCTACAGGCATTTGTTTAGCCCACTGAACCTCTGTCTGTTCATTGTCTGCTCCTGCTTCTCTAGCTTTGTAAGGGTACAAATCTGAGATGTTGAATATTGGTGAAATTCCGATCCCATCGGGTAGTTCAATCTCATATGCATTTGCCTCAAATTTCCTTAAGACCTTGCATGGCCCAATCTTCTTCATTTTCAGTTTGTTATATGTTTCCCTTGGGAACCTCTCCTTCCTCAGATGTGCAAGAATCAAATCATCGACTTCATATTGAAGTTATCTCCTGTGTTGATCTGCTCTGTGCTTATAATCTTGGCTTGAATTCTGCAATCGCTCCTTCACTTGGCTGTGAAGTTCTTTCATTGCTTCTGCGAAATCTTCTGCACTAGCACTTCTAGTTTCATTCTGTTCTGAATCTTTTAATTCAGAAACTCCTCTTGGCTACTTTCCATAAACAATCTAAAATGGACTCTGCCCTGTGCTTCCGTTGATTGAATCATTATAAGCAAATTCCGTCTATGGTAGAATATTGTCCCACTGACTGTGGTGTTTTGTCACCAAACTTCTCAGCAAGTCTACCAAACTTCTGTTCACGACTTATGTTTGTCCATCCATCTGAGGATGATAAGCTGAGATGAACGACAAGTTCGTTCCCAGCTTCTTCCATAAAGTCCTCTAGAAATGTCCCACGAACTTGGTGTCTCGATCTGAAACTATACTCCTTGGTAAGCCGTGAAGTCTGACAACTTCTTTGAAAAACACGTTCGCAATGTGAGTTGCGTCGCTGGTTTTCTGACATGGTATAAAGTGTGCCATTTTCGAAAATTTGTCCACTACCACAAAGATTGAATCAAACCCTCTTTGTGGTCTTGGCAATCCCAACACAAAATCCATGCTTACTGCATCCCACGGCCTCTCTGGTATGGGTAACGGATGATATAATCCTGTGTTCTGTTTCCTCCCCTTTGTGTGCTGACAAATTCTACATTTGTCCACAAATCTTTTGACATATGCTCCCATCCCTGGCCAAAAATACGAACCATTCAATTTGGAGAACGTTTTATCATGACCAAAATGTCTGGCCAATCCTCCACTATGTTTTTCCTTCAACAGATTCTCCCTCGTGGAGCATTTTGGAATACACAGTTGATTGCCTCTTAATAACAATCCATTCTAGATCATATATTCAACCCATTGACTTCTATCCCTGAGAACTGGATTCTCATATGCTTCGTACGCCTCTTTGAAATCTGGATCATCCTTATACATGTCCTTGAGATTATCAAAACCCAATATTTTGACTCTGAACTCCTGCATAAGCAAACATTTCCTGCTCAAAGCATCAACAACTTTGTTAGCAGTTCCAGAAATATGCTTAATTACAAAAGTAAAATTTTGCATGTACTCAACCCATTTTGCATGCTTCTGGTTCAATTTATCCTGCTGAGTTACAAATTGTAAGGCATGATTGTCACTGTACAAAACAAACTCTTTAGGAACCAAATAGTGACTCCACTTTTCCAGTGCCTGTATGACCGCATAAAATTCTTTGTCATACATGGAGTACTTAACCTTCGCCTCATTCTGTTTCTCACTGAAGTATGCGACTGGCATGTCATCTTGACTCAAAACTGCTCTAATTGCAAAACCACTAGCGTCACACCTGACTTGAAATGTCTTACTGAAGTCTGGCAACACTAGAATTGGTTGTTCAATAATATTTTTTTTTAACAAATTGAAGCTTTTCTCTGCTTCTTCTGTCCAGTGAAAAGATTTATGTCTCTTCTTCACTGTGTCCATCATTGGTGCGCTAATTCCACTAAAATTCCTGATGAATTTCCTGTAGAAACTAGCTAATCCATGAAAACTTCGAACTTCAAAGATACTCTTTGGTGATGGTCAATCCTTAATCACCTCCACTTTATCTAGATCCATCTTCAACTTATCTGCAGAAATAACAAAACCCAAATAAATGAGCTCTATCTTCATGAATGAGGATTTCTTCATATTTATCAACAACTTCTCTTGTTGTAGCCTCTGCATCACTGTAGCCAAATGTTTCAGATGCTCTGCCTCTGTTTTATTGAAAATCAGTATGTCATCAAGATACACAATGACAAATTTTCCAATGAAATCCTTCAAGACTTCATTCATCAATCTCATGAAAGTACTAGGTGCATTTGTTAAGCCAAACGGCATAACAAGCCATTCATACAACCCTTCGTTAGTCTTGAAGGTTGTCTTCCATTCATCACCTTCCCTCATACGAATTTGATGATAACCACTCTTCAAATCAATCTTCGAAAAAAAATTTGCCCCACTCAAACAATCCATCAAATCATCCATCCTTGGCAATGGGAATCTATACTTGATGGTAATCTTGTCGATTGCCCTCGAGTCAATACACATCCTCCAGCCTCCGTCTTTCTTTGGACTGAGTACTATTGGAACAACACATGGACTCAAGCTTTCTCTAACCAACCCTTTGTCCATTAAATCCTGGACCTGTCTTTTGACCTCTTCATTCTCCTGCAACGTCAATCTGTACGCTGCTTTTTTTGGTAAACTAGCTCCAGGTATAAGATCGATGTGATGACTTATACTCCTGATAGGTGGCAACGAACGAGGTAGTTCGTCCACTACTATATCAACAAATTCCTCTAGTAACTTTTGGATTTCCTATGGTAAATCATCCACCCTCGTATTGGTTAAAACAATTCTAGGTTTTCTAACCACGATGAATTGTGGATCTTCCTTCTTCTTAACCTCCTTAAGAAGTTCCTTCCCACTCATGAGAAGTACAGTGTTGCTTACTTCTGGTTTCACTTCTTTATCCTTAATCGACAACAACATGTGAGTTCTCCCATTCTTTTCTAGGGTGTATGTATTCTTTCTCCCATCATGAATCACATTCTTGTCATATTGCCACAGTCTACCCAACAATAGATGACAAACATCCATGGGAATGACATCACACAATATCTTATCGTTATATCCTCCTATTTTAAATTCAACTAAACATTGTTTAGTGACATTTACCTGATGTCCTTTTTGTAGCCATGAAACTCTATATGGACTTGGATGTTCAATAGTCTCCAGCTCCAGCTTTTCTACCATCTCCGTAGAAACGAGATTGTCGGTGCTACCACTGTCCACGATGACCTTGCATACCCTGTCTTTGGTCTTGCAAGCAGTCTGAAAAAGATTGTTCCTTTGCACTGGATTCTCCACCTCCTTTTCTGGCATTAAGAGAACCTTCCTCATCACTAGTGATCTTCCGTCTTCAGCGTCCTCTGCTTCAACATTCTGCCTTTGTGCTTCGGCAATGTGAGTCTCACCACCTTCTTTCTTCTTATCTGGACATTCATAAGATTTATGTCCATTCTTTCCGCATGTGAAGCATTTTATTACTCCACCTCTGCCTCTTCCTCTTCCTCTAGCGTGAGGAAAAGTGTTATTATTAGCATACTGTCCCCTCTGTTCGGCATATTTCCCTCTCTGTGCAACTCCTCATGACAGCAGTCTCCGACCCTCTCCTTGGTTGACAAGTTCTGAACTTCCAACCAGCCTGCGCACACCTTGCATGGCCTCTGTGCCTGACATGCATTTCTGCGGTAGATGAACACAATGGTATCCCTCCTGAGCTTTCAGAGATGAACTCTGAACCCGTCAACACACTCCTTGCAGACGCTCCACTGCACTCCTTGTAGAAATTCTTGCTCGGATAGAGAAACAATTGAAACTCATTCTCGGACTCTCTCTTAGACTTCAAATACTTAACATGAAATCATACATACATAGCATAAAATCAAATGTACAATAGAAAGAGTAAAACGGCGATGAGCATAACATTCAGCATGTATACACAGAAAGCATTAGAACACCATGAGTCTGAATCAAAGCTTCATATATTAATCTCAGAACTTCTGTACACGGGTTCTTCTACACAACTCTCTGTTTCTTCTCCTTTATGCTCTCTTCTCGATTGATAATCTTATTAATGTTTCAAAATGATACAAGATGAGGGTGTCTATAGTCGTTTTCCCTCCAGCTCCTAAAACTGTCTAATCTAGAATTTAAATCTACCTACTTACATTAACTGCCTATAAATGCCTCTATACCTTACAGATGAGAGCGGATCGCTCAAGATCTGTTTACAATATGGAAGTACGCACTCTCTTAACTATTACATTAATGTCTGCGCACCCAAACTTTCAAAACAATTCAAACATTTTCAACATGTGCCAAAATGAAATAGCATTTATCCCACGCTCGCTTGCTGCTGGCGATGCTCCTGCATCAAATCTAAATATAAGATACCCGTTAGTTCCAACACCTTACACAATATAAAAAAAATATGGATCACTTGAGAAAGCATCACATTTGGACATATTTAGTAGTCATTTTTCAATCTCCTCAGTATATATAAGAATATTTCCCTCTATATTGCAAAAATCCACTTTCAAACAAACAAAACAAATTCAAATAAATAAACAAACAAGTTCAATTAACATAAAAAATGTTTTAATGTAATAGTTGTATATAGGTCAAAGTAAAATGTTAAAATGATTATAAAACATTTGAAATTTGTAATAATATATTATGTATGCATATTTTAAAAGAAAAACATAAGTAATAGTGGTTTTTCCATGCATTTAAAAGTTGAACTAGAATTCAACATATTCAACATATCTAAGTGATAGTAACTAATCACATTGTCCTAAGTGTAGATTGAAGTTTTTAAAAACTTTTTAAAACAAATTGATGAATAAAATTGAGTAGCATATCAACAAAGGTTGAAATTCAAAAACCAAAAAATAAAATATGGACTTTATTAACCATACTAACTTTATTAATCCATCCTTTGCATATGTTTGCAAAGAGGGCTACCGACCTGATGAGGATAAAAAAGAAAGCTAATGTTATTCAATCAAAATGCATTATCATACAATATACCTACCACTATAAAGATAATAACAATATGTTCTCTCATGGTCATTCTTCCACGAGGGAGGGAATCATTGCCTCCACATAACCTTAAAAGCATACTGATATGGGTTAACGAAATCACAACAAAGAATTCCTTGAAAGTCGATTGAAATATTAGTTTTCCATTAAAGGGATAAATTACAAAATTATGTAAAAAAGATTTGGATTAAAGGGAAAAAAAGTGTTTTTAATTAAAGGAAACTACCCTAGAAACATATTCTATGGTTTATTTTCTTTTTCGATTCGGTGGTTTTGGCTTTGTAATTTCATCCTGTAACATCCCCAGTTTAATTAAAGCTTATGTGGATATAATATGTGGCTACGACCAAGCGATGTAATATGTGAATGGTATTTCAATGTTTTAATAATAAAATGTGATGTTGGCTGCTAAGGGGACATGGACAAGAGATGGGGGATGAATTAATCCACAAGAGAGGGAAGTGTCTAGGATAATGGCCGAGAGGGGTCAAAGGGGGAATTACCCATGTATATCAATTTGACATATTTTCTTGAAATTGCTAATTGTATATGAACCTTTCGATTTCTGATTGATTGTTCCCAAATCCAATCATTGAATACATGTAAGAGGGTGGATATGAGTGGTTGCATCCTTCTGATTAAGTGTTACCAAAGCCAATCATTG
Source organism: Picea glauca (assembly GCA_000966675.3). Lineage (NCBI taxonomy): Eukaryota > Viridiplantae > Streptophyta > Pinopsida > Pinales > Pinaceae > Picea > Picea glauca. The sequence continues at coordinate 644,601 of JZKD02S1678244.1, read as the reverse complement.
AATACATGTAAGAGGCTGGGTGTGAGTGGTCACATCCCAGAGTTATTAGGCACATGGGGGTTGAATACAATCAACTTGAGGAAGAGTGTGAGTCAAAAAAGGCAAGCCACAAGAGAGGAAATTTGTATGGGTTGGGAAAATGGTTTTTAGTAAGTCAAGTTTGTGCATGAATAAAAAAGAGAGGGGGGAGTTGGTGCAGCCATGCAGGGTGAATTCTGGAGTGAATTGGAGTTGGAAAACTGAACTCCTGTGTGAGTTGCACTAAACAACAATTGTTTTTGTTGGTTTGTTGATAATTTTCCTAGCAACAAGTTCCATTGAGTTCCCAACTGAGATATTCCTAGTTACCTCTGTCAGAGAGACCCTGACAAATGAATGACACATTCCTTGGGATATCCCTGATAAATAGATGGTACATCCCTTGGGATAACCTTGATAAACGGATGGTACATCCCTTGGGTTACCCTAATAAATGGATGGTACATCCCTTGGGTGATCCCTGATAAACTAATGGTGCATTCCTTGGGTTGGGCAGGTCAAGAGGAAGAGAGATGGTAGAAATATTGGGATAGTTGTAGGAGAATATCAGTTGGGTTATGAGCTTTATGAGCTGCATGTGGATTATGAGAGACCACCCTCTTTTATGGATTACTAGCCTCATCTTGGGGGTGACTAGCTGTTGAGATTTGGGACAATCAGTCTATGGTTGGGCCAAGTAGTTGGTTGCACGATTCTTGTTTAAAGATAAGTGTTTTATCTTGTATCGAGTTATTTGCATGTGTTATTGTTGCGTGTGAACTTTGCGTGAATGAGAATGACTTATATGTTGTTGTAATGAACGGTTTAGTTGTATTTCATGTTGATTATTAGCATGATTTAGATGCATTTGTTTTATGGTTATAGACTATAGCTAAATCTATTATCAATTTGTAGTTGTAAGCTATAGGAAATCGGCTAACAATAAAGTAATTACTTTAGTTAGCAGAAGTTTCATTTTTATGTGTATTCTACACATAATGTTACTTCGATGGAGGCTAGGTATACTACAAAAATGGTATCAGAGCTGGTGATGAGAGAGTTTTGTGTGACGTGGCCCATCTTGGGTGGTTGGGTACGTTACAAAGTGGTATCAAAGCCCAGTTTTCAATGCTGAGACTGGATGGGCCGAGTTAGCATAACGTTGAAGCAGAAACTCACAGAGAATTAATTTCTGGAGTATGTCTGCAACTTGTTTTTATTAAATTAATGTAGTAAAATTGAGAGTAATTTCATGGGTATTGTGAAGAATTGAGCCTCTTTAGAAATTTTGAACACAAGAAAATCAATTTTTTCTTTTGGATATTTTTCGTAGGATGATGTCGGTATGACATGGAGGCCACGTGTCGACTGACATGGTAGAAGAAAGATGTGTATTTCCACGGTGGCCAGTACATGTTGGACGGGATGACAATTGGCGGGTGATGTGGAGCCATGTGGCAAGATAAGTGTGAGTCCCACAAAACTGCGATAAGATCTTGGAATATGGTTAAGTGCTAAGACTTATCAGACAGACTTCAGTGTTAAGAAGTGGAAAAATGGTTAAGTGTTGAGACTTCTCGGATGAACTTATGAAAAGAAGGATGCAAGATTATGAGTCTGGGAGTCTGCAAAGATGGTTAAGTGTTGAGACTTCTCGGACAGAGTTATGAAAATAAGGTTACAAGATTATGAGTCTACGAGTCCACAAGTCCATGAGTACACGAAGGAAAAAGAAGCTAAGTGTTGGTATCAGGTTCATAGAAGGTATGAATAAGAGATATGACTTAGATCCATGATGAATCCATTAAGACAGATCAATGGTGGAGATCTAATCAAAAAATGATCGGACAGTTGTTGAGCGTTGCTACTATGTTGCACGTGCCAATGAATATTCCTTCATTGTTTTTCTAATATCTAAGCAACTGGACATGGAAAGGTAAGGATAGACTACCAATGTAGATGGACAGGCAGATAGGTGGAAAGAAGACATGTTGTAAGTCAACAATATAAACAATATAACCAGATCAATGGACAGACTCAAATTATAAATGAGTAATCTTTAATTGTTTTAATCTCCCATTTAGGATTCCATAAAAATACTATGCATGATATTTCATGTTTTCTTGCAAAACACAATTTAATAATTTAAATATTAATAAAATAGAGTAGAATTATTAATTTGCATTAAAATTATATATAAATTATTTTGTTTTCTATATAATTTAAATTTATATATTATGTTAATATTTACTTATATAATAAATTTATTTAAAAATAGCTTTGTTATTTTTTTTTTATCAAAAGTATCTTTGAAATTGCAACATATACCAATAGTGCTCTACCAATTATAATTTCATTAATATTTCATTGTTTTAAAATTTTGGGAAAAAATGATTTAAAAAAAATAAATATTATTTTTAATATGTATTTATTTGTTTAATTATTTTTTAAAAGTAATTGTTTTAAATATATATTAAAATTTGTTTTTTTCAATAATTTTAAAAATATTATTATAAACATGTATATGTATTTGTTTTGGTGAAAATGATGTATTGTAGAAAGGAAATCAACCATAAAAAAAAATCACAATTTTGATAGTGAGATTTTGAAATTTAATTGATTTTCATATTACAAATGAATTTGTTAACGTCCATTTTCATTAAAATAATAATTTCAACACTTTAAATTTGAAATTTGAAAATTTCCACAAAGTAAATAGAATAAAAAAACATTCCAAAAGCTAGCTTTATTTGCTATATACAAAATTAGACTTAGCTTATAGTCTAAGTGTTATCATTGCACCATTAATATTTACTTTTTTCAAGTGGTAAATTATGCTTTTGTGGATTACACATTTGTGCAAGGGAGTCCTTTAATACTAAGGATGGTGGGTTTCTTAGGAGAAGAGACTATTTTATGATTTTAGCATTTCTCCCCAAAGGGGAGGATTTCATAGTTTTCAAGCATATTCACAAGTCTTTTATACTAGGATTTCATAGCTCTCAAGCATATTCACAAGGGGTGTCTTTTATATTAAATGGGCTCCCAATGGAGGTGTTTATTGCCTATGGAGCCAAGGATGGGGGATTTCTTAATAGAAATGAGGGTTTTATAGTTCTAACATGTTTTTCCAAAAAAATGATTTCATAGATGTGTTGTGTCTTTACAAAGTGAGTCATTTATTGTAGATAGGGTTAAGGATGGGGCATTATTATAGATGGGATTAATAATATGAAGGATCGATGTTTCTTTATTGTTATAGGACCAAGAATATAAAGATATTTATCTAAAAGAATTATTTTATCACTTTAATACATCTTTGTAAATTTGAACATGACCACAAGTAAAATTAAATTTCACTTTAAAAAGTCTCGGGAATTACACCCTCAATGAAGATCGTGACAAACAAAATATTCTTAATAATTTATCATCTATTATTATTATTATTATTATGGCTATAACTATTATTAAATAATATTTTTATATTTCATTGAATTCAAAATGGTTTCTCCTTGAGAAATTCGAACCTTTTTCATGCTACCACTCTAAAGTTTAATCTTTGATTTTGTTTTCTTAATAAATTATTATTAAGAATAGTTATTATATAGGTTCACTTATAAGAATAACATTCAATTATACTTTATCACACAACAACTTTAAGTTAAGTTGAAGTGATATCCAAATGACAACTTATTAAGTATTTATATTAATTAAATTTGGTCTCAATGGATGAGAACTATCATCATTAACCCCATATGGGGTGACACTTGGATGCCATGTCACGAGCAATCCACAACAAACGACCCTTCCATGATCATCTCGTTTGGTGCCCTGACGACGTTCATTTGCTCTCGACTTGCCCCCTCCAGCGATCGTCCCTGCAACAAACCTCCACCATGATTGTCACTCATGTGAAATTAATGGATCTCCAGATCCTTCCGTGTCTTAAGACCATCATCTTCACCAGGAAGACACCTTACCTTATTATTCATCCAGCTCAGCATGCTTGCTGGTGTTTCTACCTCCGCTCACTGCTCTTACCTTGCTACAGTTTTATCTTCATAGTCACAAGGGTCCCCTTCACCTTTGTTATCCTCAACCTTCGTCTCTACTAGTTCTTACGCATTCCTAGAGAGCGCGCTAGATCACTTTGAGTTGGCTCTCGCTTTGTTCTACGTGGTCGAACCCCCTATAGTCGTTTCCAACCTTTTCCGTGTTGTGTTTGTCCTTGCCACTCCCGAATGACTAATCGCTCCTCCCCTCCAATCGAAGCCGAAGATTGCAATCTTGCCTCCACACTTGTGACCACGTCCACCACTCCCACACATACCCCCAACCCAGAAGCAACCTCTAGATCTATTCCTTTTCCCCCTCCTCACTCAGTTTTCACTGATGCTCAGAGAGAAATCATCATGGAGCTACGTCGAGATAATGACGAGTAGAAATTTCGCTAAGAGATGATGGAAAAACACATGGACTGGCTTTTGGATTCGGGTTTGAAGAACTTTGCACAACAACACAATGAAGAGGAACTGCTCCAAGAAATAATGGCCCCCAAGTGGTCAGAATTGTCCATGCATGCCTTCCCCTACAGTTCTACCAGCAAGTAATCTATCATGGATTGTTATTTTTTGTTTTTTGTAGATTATGTCTGGCCTATCAAATTACAAATACATCTTTGTTGGTATATTCATAGGCTCAGAATAGTCTATTCCAGTGTAAAATCTTTAACTATGTCAGCTTGGAGCAGTCACAAAAGGAACTATGGAACTTTTATAACTGGTGGTGAGGCTAGTTTCCTTCTATGGAAGCCCCAGACCAGTCTCTAGAACATCTTTTATGTAATTTTTGTTCATGAAAAGTAATACAAACAACTAACTCACAAAAAAAGTATATATCATCATTATCATATTAATAATTAATATCATAATATACACTCATTTATAAGTATATATAAATATTAAAATTATGAAAATATCTATATTTATTTAGATTAGTCAAATAATTAGTATATTAATATTAAAAAATTTATCCACTACAATATACAAAGACCAAAACATTTTATTTTAAAATTTTATCTTATTCTTGTTTTTAAAATAAAATCATAACTTAAAGATCATACATTTAATTATAGAATTTATCCTAGAATATATATAAATTTTTCACCAATTAGAAAGTTATTGTAAGAGGTCATCATCAAAATAGTGAACCAATTTCAAACAAGGGCAACACTTTGCATGCACTGCCTCCAAAACTTTACTTGTTAGTGTCTGCCTCCAAAACTTTACTTGTTAGTGTCTGCACAGCTTATATAAATAATATTCAGACATTTTCTTAGTCATTCGAAAAGAATGCAGATCTGTACTTCCCATGATCTTTATAATAATTAGAAAAGTAAAAACATCTCAATGTTTCTTATATTTTAAAATATGACTTAAAAGTTTAAAAATTACTACATACAAATTTCTATAAAATTATACTAAAAAATTAAAAAATGTTAATAAATGTAAAATTATTGAAATTGAAAGATTAAAAAAATATTAATAAATGTAAAATTATTGAAATTAAAAAATTAAAAAAATATTAAGAAATGTAAAATTATTGAAATTTTAATAAGTGTAAAAAAGTTGATATTTAAAATTTAAATTTTTACTTCATTTGAAAAAACAATACAATATTAGATTTTAACATATATTATAATACAATATTACATTATATTAGTTTTTTTGTGGTCTTGTCTTTTCTCATTAATTTAAGGTTTCAAAATACGTGAAGGCTGCAATAACACTATCAAGTTATTGACCAATGAAAAATTAAAAAAATACTATTTTTGTTTTAAAAAAAAAAAAAAAAAATTTAATTGTTATGTTGAACATTTAAATTGATATAAATTTTTCAAGTCAACACAAAACTAATATGAAAGCCAATACTAACTCATTGATAGGGCAATAAGATCATTTTAATTTTAATATCTTTATGATTCTTATTAACAACATTGATATGTCAAATCTCTCTAGCTTGATTGGTTTAGAAGGGTTTCGTTTGTAAGACAACACAAGATCAAAACTCATTGTAGTTGAGAAAAACACCCAAACAAATCCAACTAACTATGGTTGGTGCACCCAAAGTAATTTTGACGACTTAAAGATAAAGATGGAACAGTGTTAATACAATGAGACCGGAGCAGCCTGTCAAATGTACGCGAAACATAGATGAAGAAAAGTTAATACAATAGTATACGCGATACATAGATGAAGAAGAGTTAATATAATAGTATACGTGTCAATTTTTTTTATTTTTATTTTTATTTTTTAAATAATTTCTTATTTTAAATGTCACGTTTAAACATGGAAAAATAATCACATTAAGCATTTTAACCAATTAAAAAGTATTTATTTGAATTTTAAAAATTTAAATAATAATTTTTAATTTAAAATAAATAAATTCAATTAAAAACAATTTATAAAACTTTACCTGTTTGTTTTTAATAAAATATATCAAATAGTTTTGACCGACCAATTTGCTAGTCAATTAAAAAAATTTCTAAAATGGTAAAAACTTTTTGTTTAAAATTGGTTGGTAAAACGGAATAGTCTAAACCATAAAATTTGACAACCTTTTGAAATTCCAACCCTGGGCAGGTAGAATAAAAAAATGCCTACTAAATATTAGATTGGTATTGAACAATCGCGTTCAATGCTACCACTAATCAGTAACACCTCGTAACCAGCCAGAGAAGCATAATGTTGAATGCCTCAATCCTAAATATCACAACAATTTTCCTATTAATTAAATGTGCCACCGAACAATTTTGTTTTCAATAAGGCTGCTGGCTACTATTATTGACAAAATATTTTAAAATCAAAAAACATTTTTATGAAAAGATATTTGTAAGAGTCGTGAGTCGTGAAATGCTGGGAAAGGGACCAATATTCGTGTCGGCTTTTGAAACTGTCCATAGCCAATAAAAGTGGATCACGTAGCAAACATCGAGGTGGACAGTCACGCGTCAAAACGCAGGGAATCCAATCCTACTTTGACCGTTCCAACATTTCGTCGGGTCCAACGCCGACGCGGTATTCATTTGTTTTTTCACACGTGTCAAGTTACACACCATATCTTATGTATAAATGTCACAGATAGTGCAAAGTGTGTGGAGTCAAATCCTATTTCCGCAAAGTATACTGCGCCCACACAAACTTCAAGATAGTCTTCACGTGGTGGACCCCACTCACACTCTAGGATAGTCTTCCCGAAGAATCAATCACATATATTAAATTCGCGTGGACCCCACACAAACTCTGAGAGAGTGTTCACGTGGTGGACCCCACCACGCGTGGGATTTAACATCTCTTATACCTTTCAAATGAAAATTTGATGACAATTGGATGTAAAATGTAAATTGTGAAGTGGAAATTTCTTTATTTGCGAATGAGATATGTGGAATGAAACATGGTCAGAAATTGGATGTATAATGTAAATTGTGAAGTGGAAATTTCTTTATTTGGAAATGAGATGTGGGGAATGAACAAGGTTAGAATTTTATTTTCGAGAATGAGTTGTTTATCATTTTGTTGGGTAATGAGTTGTCTCTTTTATTGGTTTCAATTTTATGGCAACTAATATGTATATGGGATAAGATAACTTTAATTGAAGAAGAAAGAATTCGTAAGTTAAGTTTCTTGCTAACTTAAGTATTGTTGGTCTTGTCTATCTTTCAAGCATATGTTAATTTATGGAAGAGTAGCATTCAAGCATATGTCAACTTGTAAAGAAATTCACTGTTCAGCCATCAGGGTCTCGACTCTTGTCTCTTTTGAACAAGGATAAGACATCTTTTATTTCTTCTAAAGTAATTGGTTCATAAAGAGTATTTGCCTCCTCATCAAATACCACTCTGGAGAAAAGATTAGTTACTTGTACATGTTCATTTGTGTAGGAAGTAGATCCGGCTTTGAAGAATTTTTTGAAGTACTGAACAACCTCATTCTTAATTGTTGTCTGTCCTGAGTGCCCATTGCCATCTTCATCAGTAATCTCCCAGATATGCTTGTGAATGTGTCTATGGTTTGCAAAATGGTGAAAAAAAAATGTGTTTCGATCACCACTTTTAACCCAGATCACTCTGCTTCGTTGGCGCCATTTTTCTTCGTTATCTCGTAGAATCTTGTTCCTTTCCATCTCTAGTTTGCCGAGAAGTAGTTTTTTTTCCGATTGAGAGTAATCATCCACAAAACTTAGAAAAGTATCTCTTATCTATGACTCTAAAAATTCCATGCATTGCTGTAATATTTTGTCTCTCTGTTTCGCCCACTCTTTAGTCTTCCTTTTTAGTTCCTTTAGCTTCCAAACTAGTCTACGTTGGCTGCCCAATTTTGTATTGAATTTAGGGTCCTTCCAGACCTGAAAAACTAGCTCTTTATAATCCTTGTCGAGCAACCAGAGGGTATTGAGTTTAAAAGGATACGCTCTATACTTCGGCGACATTCCCAGTTGTAATATTATAGGTGCATCATCGGAAATGAATGGATACTCCACCCAAGAGTGATAAAGGCCACTTGCAGATAATAAACATTCAGATACTATGCATATGTCCAATCTCTTTGCAATAGCATGAGCTCCTAGATGACCATTGCGCCAGGTAGGAACCACCTTGTCTGGTCGTAAGTCCACTAAAATTTTTGATTGCAATAATAACTTGTAATAATCTGCCAATGAACCAGAAGAATTAGATCCTCCCCAAACCTCATCTGACGATAGAGTAACATTAAGATCTCCCGCCAGGATCAAATTATCAAGAAATAGTCGACCACTATTAGCCACTAGGTCCCAAAAGGCATGCCTACCCGAGCACGACCCATAAACATTAAGAAATGAAAGTTGTTTCTGGCTAGCAATGACTTTGCCTGTCATCAGAATACCACCGCAGGTGAGGAGTGGTTTTAAGTAAAAAATATTAGGATTCCAGGTGACTAATAATCCATTAGAGGTACCAAGAGAATTAACAACACAAGATACCCAAGATGGACGGAACGTATTCATAAAATCTCTAGCTTTCTGTTCATGAACTAAGGTCTCCTATAAATAAATAATATCTGGACGGACTCAATCCAAAAGATGACGAAAAGAGGCGGCTTTAAGGGTGCCCCCTACCCCTATGATATTTAAAGAAAGTAGGATCATTATTTTTCCCTTGCTAGGGCCTTCATTGCTCTAAGTACCCCACAATCCGTGGCAAAAGAATCAGTATTGTAGGTATGATTGGTCACACTTGCCATCTTTTTCCGAGAGCTACGAGTCTTGATAGGAGAGTGTTCAATGCCTAAACCTCTTGACCAAGCAAACTCCTTCCCTGTCCCTTCCACTCGAGAGGCAGAAGTACTGGTTTTCCCCCCACCAATGGAGTCATCAAAGACATAATTACCCAGGTAGACTGGTAAAGGAATAGTTGACTTCTGGTCACAAATGAAAGAAAGAAGAGAATCAAGTACAACAGACAGAGAAGAATCATTTTCCTCTTATTCCCTACAACCAGGAATCACAGCATTCGCATCCGACAAAGACAAAGGCGAGGCAGATGCAGCTTTCAACTGACTCTGCTCTAAATCAGTTGGAGAAGAAACTAGACGAGGAGCCGAGACTGGGACATGGGAAAAAGGAAAATCTACAAAGGAAGAATAAGTGACAGTCTTTGACTGAGTCAAGACGTTCGTCTCATGGCTAACACACTCTTTTGTCATCGAAGTCGATATGGAATTAGTAGCCACACTAGGTATTGGTTCCCTTGAGATCGAACGCTTAAGTCAGCCCGAAGAATCCAAATCCTCACGCTCCCAAGAAGTTAAAGAATCATAAAGAGTGGGACATAAGGTTTTAAGCTTACCTGAAAGAGTATCCAATGGCTCAAGATGGCTATCCATTCCTGACGGGTAATGCAGATCACCAGAACCAAAAATATCCACAGCAGGGGAACAATCTGGCACATTCCAAATACTTTGAAAATCATCCACATCCTTGGCAATCACCGATCCCTTACAGTCCCAACGAAGGTGTCTCGTACAACGACATAGACTACATCGGAAAGGGATTCCCATATAGTCTAGTTGTTGAAGTAACCTACGACCACCCCACTTGACCTCAAGAACCTCTGGTAAACCACCATGAATGTCAATCTCCACTAGAATTTTTCCAACCTTTCTTGTCAGGGCTCTTAGAGACTGGTGATCTATCGTAATGAAAGTACTCAAAGCGTCATTGATGGCTTTGAGAGCTCCTTCATTACACAGGTGAATAGGTAAACCAGGAAAGAGTACCTAGAGATGTCTCTGAGGGAAATAATCGGTATCAGGATCAAAAGAGACCCGCCACCTCTTAAGAATAACATTGTTGCCTCCAAAAACCCGACGGGAAGCCAGTAAAAGGGTAGTGTCCTCGGGAGTTCGAAAAATAAACCAAAACCAACCCTTCGCAAGATACAGAGCCTCCGGCAAGTAACCTAAGGTAGGAGTCCAATATTTCTCCATCCATGCCTGAAGAGGTTCTTATGCCAAGTAATGGTACGAAACACAGCCGACTAAACTACAAAGCGCTAGTTGACAGGTTTCTTCCAACCCCACGTCTGAACCCAGTAGTAACTTCTTCACAGCTTTGTTAGCCTTCCAGAGTTTACGCTTAAAGCTCGAAGGGGAAGAATGAACTCGGACCTTACGTTGATCACTCGGCTGAAACTCACCACATTTTGGAGTAAAACCAATTTCGATAAAAGTGGCAGGCTCCACAGTAAAGTCAGGACTGGTAAGAGCAGGATGAGGAAAACTGGGTAGAGTCCGAGAGTCACAGGTTATGTTAACAGGAACAGAAGAGAGTGAAGTACCGGGAGAAGGTGGCGTAGATTGATGAATCAAGGAAAAATGGATCTATAACAAGAAGCTTAAACTCGACCTCCCTCGCCCTTATTCCAAAAGAAAACAAATCTACATCTTTCGGGGATTTTAGGCCAATTTCTTTATGCAATCTGTGCTACAAATTTATTTCTAAAGTCATCGCCAATCGGATCAAACCTATCATGTCTAGCAATCTCTCAGAGGAACAATTAGATTTTTTGAAAGGAAGGAGGATACGAGATGCTATTTGTACAACTCACAAATGCCTACATGGTATAACAAAAAAGAAAACAAAATATCTGGTTCTCAAACTAAATTTGCGCAAAGCTTATGACTGTATAGATTGGGATCTTCTCTGGATGACTTTAATTCAAGTGGGTTTTGGCATTCAAGTGACAAAGTGGATTATGAGTTGCGTTACTTCTCCTACTTATGTTGTTTTAATCAATGGTGAGACTACATAATTCTTCCAGAGTGGACGTGGTTTGCGTCAGGGTTGTCCACTTTCTCATTATTATTCAGCATGGTAATGGAAGGACTATGTCTCTTATTAAAAGAGAGCAAAGAGGAGAATAAGATATCTGGTATTAAAGTTTCCAGAATGTTTAACATACTCCATTTATTCTTCGTGGATGATGTTTTAATATTGACGAAGGTTGATTTACAAGAGTGGATGGAAATTGATAAAATTATTGTTTTATTCTGTAAAGCCTCAGGACTTCAAGTTAATGTTTAAAAAACAACACTGCATTTTGAAGGTTTATCAGAGTTAGATCTTACTCCTTTTAGATCCTTCCTACCTTATACTTTTTCAGCATTGGACACATGCTTCAAATACTTGGGATATTACTTAAAGACTGGTGTGTAGCGGGCGGCGGATTGGAACTGGTTACTAATCAAAATGGAAAAAAAGATTGGCCTTTGGTGCAATAAGTGGTTATCTTTAGGCAGTCGATATATCCTTCTCAAATCAGTCATGGAGAGTCAATTGATTTACTGGATGTCTTTGGAGCTTATCCTGCACACAGTTCTTAAACAAATTCGTAAAATAATGTTCAATTTCCTGTGGAAGGGGAGCAATGAAACCAATCACTACCACCTTTGCAGGTGGGATGTATTATCTCGTCCTAAATCTTGTGGTGTCTGGGGATTTCGTAACTTAATACATTTCAATACATCTCTGAATGCAAACACTCACTGGCGTGTCCTTAATCGAGATGGCATTTGGCACAAAATTATTAAGGATAAATATCTTCATAATTCAACCATTATCAATTGGTTTAGATCTGCCTCCTTTAAATAGAACTCCGCCTCTAGGATTTGGAATAACCTCTTAAAGTCTGGTCATCTCATTACTCATTGGCTTAGTTGGTTGTCGGGATCTGGTCACCATATCTCTTTAGGTAGATATCATATCTTGGGGTTGGGTGTCAGATCCCTTCTTTCCCTGGATCTTATTGAATATCTACAGAAGAAAAAGATTACGGTTCTAGCTCATGCAAAGGATCGCCAAGCTTCTCTCGATTTTATTGGGAACTGGATCAGGAGCGTAGACCTGGAATTGAATGGTATCCTAGAAGAAGAATATGATCTATATTGAAAATCTCTTATAGGAGCTGGAACAATGATCAGGGACACCCCAGAACAACTTTTGTGGACAGGAGGTAACTCTTCCGGCACTCTATCTGTTAAAAATGCTTATTTGTCTCTTTTTTCTACTTTTAATCTTCCGGTTCTGGACAGTTGGAGGCATAAAATATGGAAGTGGGATCTTCAGCTTAAGATCAAACTTTTCGTTTGGTTGGCGATGGATCAATTTTTTTTAACTTGGGACATCTTAAAGAGAAAGGGCTGGGAAGGCCCAAGCCTGTGTGCCTTATGTAAGATCAATTCAGAGGATATCAATCATATTTTTATTGATTTTATGTTTACAAATAAAGTTTGGGAAAGAATAAAATCTAATCAAAAACTAAAAAGGAATTGGGAAGGTAAGTCACTTTCTGACTGTTTTAATATTTGGATTAAAGATAAAACCGTCTCTCCAACTCTTGCAGCTACTATTTGTTGGTTTATTTGGATCAAAAGGAACAGAGCTATTTTCGAAAATGCTGCCCCTTCCTTTCACTCTGTGATTATTAAGATCCTAGGACTCTACAAGCATCAATCTTCGTCACAAATTTTCATCCCTATAAGAGAATGCTTGGTCACTCATTCATATGGATTTTCTATCACTTTTTTTGATGGGGCAGCTCATTGTGATAAAAAAGTATGTGATGCAGGGGGGGTTATTAAAACTTTTGACTCCTTAGTTTATAGATGGTATCTAAACAATGGTGAAGGCACAAATACAAAGGCTGAGCTCTTGGGTATTTAGGCCACTCTTACTTTAGCTAGTCATCTATCCCTCCCAAAACTCCAAGCTATGGGTGATTCCAGGGTGATTATAGATTGGCTCAATGATAGAGGACGACTACATGCATGTGCTATTGAAGGTTGGAAGATTATAACAAAAGATCTTATAAAAAAATTTCAGGCTATTAGCTTCCATCACATCTACAGAGAATTCAACAAAGAGGCAGACCAACTTTCAAAACAAGCTCTTCTTGAGTCTAAAGGCAAAATAATTTATTATCTATGGGAACTTGGAGGAGGAGGACCATTGAATTATCTGGATATGTTCTAATATATATTTTCTTGTTTTTCAACATAGTTTTTGTTCTAGTTTCTAGTTGAGTTTTGAACATAACCATATTGAGTGTGTGTTCCATTAATGTTCTTTGGTTTTTGAGTATTATGTCTCCTTGAGGGACTGGATGAAACAAAGACTGTTACTTCCTTTTTACCAAAGCTTATTATCAGTCATGTTAAGACTGGGCTTGGCCATGGATGATATTATGTAAAAAAATATATATCTTAATATAATTTTGAGCTAATTTTCTATTGGAAAAAAAAACATATGTCAACTTATGGAAGAGTAGCATTAGATCTTCTCATTTTAAAGACTCAAATCACATTACTTAATGTGCACATCTAAGTGTTTTTTTTTTAAGTAATCTAAACATTTTACTATTTAATTTTTTGGATACATTTTTCCGATGGATTTTATCCCAAACCGAATAAAAAAAATTAAAAGAATTACTATAATTAGAATTACAAATAATAATTACACAATCGTGTGAATCCATTGTTTTGTTTTTAGGATGGGTGGGTTCATGCTTTTCCATATCTATAAAAGAATGTGCGACACTACCATGATTAATGTGTCATGCACAATGATGATTATGTTCCTCTAAGCCAACATTTCAAAATTGAAAAGGGACCCAAGCAACAATCAAAATTGAACTCTTTTTAGCTCTTCCAGGGGGTTAAAACCCCTTCTAGAAGGATAATTCAAAAAACACTCTTCAAAAAAATGTATTTTTTTTAAATTATCACTTTTGGTTAAAACCCCTTCTAGAAGGATAATTCAAAAAACACTCTTCAAAAAAATGTATTTTTTTTAAATTATCACTTTTCATTTATGAAGGGCAACAAATATCACAAAATGTCAAAAGAAGGGTGGTCAATGAGCCTTGGTTCATCACAAAATACTTGTCTTTGGAATCTAAAGGCTAAAATCATCTCTATTCTAGTTAACTCTTATATATTCCCTGATACGGTATACTCTTCCACAATATTAAATTCATCACATAGCTCACACTTACATAAATATCCTACGACCACACTATTTTATGTGTCACTTAATGAAAGCTTCCCAAAGAAGCTTAAACACCTTGCCTTTTTAAATCCCCCATTGAATTCATGTGTTATGAGCATTGTTGATTTTTGTCAATATGGGAATTTGCATCACAATTAGTTTACATACTTCATGTTTTTGAATCCCACACTCACCATAATGCCATTTGTTTCTATTATATTTTCTCTGACACTTGCCATAATGTGATTTCCTTTGTTAATGTCAATTTTGAATAAAAATCAATAGACTTTGAGCAAACCCATGGAAATCAAGCCATCCTATTCCATTTCACTAATAGTGCCAAACATGTTGATTCATAGTTATTTTATTTTAAGAAAATTCATGACATGGTTATAACTTTGGTCTCTAATACAATTATTATTTCAACGCATTAATGGGTCTTTCAACCAGTTAGAATGCAATTCATGATATCCCTGGTAATAGAATGGATAGTGGGAACAAAACACATAAAGATACCGCAAAATTTTTCTTTGTTTCACATAAACTATTTAATTATTATGCTTGGGATTAAAAACTCTATTAAGCTTGGTGAAATTTTCCAACTTGTATGTTGTTGATTAAGTTTAGATATGAACTTGCATAAAATGAATTGTGTCAACATCACAAAACCTAAAATTGAGATTACAACAATGAGATTTGTGATCGTGTTCATTCAATTTATAACATTATCAAATACTCACTCTTTTGTTATCCAAAATGATCATTCCACTTTTCCTAATTCCATTCATCTTTATATATCACACTCTTTCACTTTATCCTTCTTGTTTCTAGCAACATTGACATCATTTTTTATGATACTTTGTAAATAAATTTAGAATGCACCATAGATCTCTTTCCCCCTACCTCATCCCAAGCCCAAGGTCAAGGAGACATATATAATTTTTATTCATAAAACTTATGCATTAGGGATTATGCTCTAACATCTCACTCTTTCATGCACTTGCACATTTGAAAGATAAAGTAAACTATCAATATCCTTAATAAAAATAACATACTTGGTGGTTTTGATGAATATTTTCCTTTAATTTTGTGTTTCTATGGATCTTGGGAAGCTCCAAATTATAAACATCTTAGCCTGAATAATAATCAATGGATGCAATCATGTTAGATTGTCATGTTCCTAAAGGCCTATAATACAAATAGGGTCTTTTCACTGTTTTTATAGTATTTTGATAGAATTATCACCCTTGAACAAAGGCCTCAAGATCTACTACAATTTCTTCATTTCTAATAAGATATAGAATGAACATAACTCCCATGGTTAAACACAAATGGAATATGCTCATGCATCACATGGATACTTAGATTACATCCTCTATTATACTGTTCACAAAAATGTTTGATTTTGTGACTATTTGGAATTTTATATTATCTTTTTTATACTTTGAAATTCCTTTAAAGAAAAAATCACTCAAAATATTATTATTATTAACCCATCAAAATATTATGTTTAAAATTACAAAATATGTTTATTATTAATTTGTATTGAAATTTCAACTTAAGTATTTCTGTGTTCATTAAATATGAACATTTTAAATAATTGGAAGTGCATTGCTTTACGGGTCGTCTACCCCGCTGCCAGTTACTTTGAGATAATCTTCCCAGGGTGGACCCACGCACACTCTGAGATAGTCTTCCCGTGTTGGAATATGCGCGTGGAACCTAAGCATAATTTGAGATAGCCTTCATGTGGTAGACCCTACGCACACTCTGAAATAGTCTATATGTGGTGGTATATGCGTGTCGACCCCACACGCACTCTGAGATGGCGAGAAATATCTACTGAGTGACAGGGCCTTTAGGACCCGGCCAGACTACGCTGTCTCTGCTATGCACCATGCCCTCTCCTGCCTCCATGAAGTCGTTTTAGATCCAAAAGCACAACCCAAGTGCCTCAAGAAAGAGGCAGACTCTACCTAGTATATCATCTTTGGCATCCAAGACAATCTTCACGTGGTGGGGACCCGCGCGCTCTCTGAAGAGCCGACGAGGAATCTTAGATAGTCTTCACGTGTTGGGCCCACCTACTTTCTGAGATAGTCAACACGTGGAATCAATCACATGTATTATCTACGCGTTAAAAGATCAGACGCGTTGGAACATTAGGGCACAGAAAGCGCATCAGGGAACGTTTTATTGGCAATGTATTGAGGGTATACTTTATCTATGACTCTGCAGATCAACTTTTCATTCAGTACAGTTTGCCTCAAAATTTCTGAAACTCATCTCCTCCCTTGCAATTTGCATCGACCATTCAAAACTCTCCATCACTCAACTAGAAATGGCACATACCAGCAATTTTCATTACGATGTGTTTATCAATCATCGAGGCATAGATGTAAAGAAGAGCTTCGCCAGCCATCTCCACAGTAGCCTTTGTTTACATGGAATGCGAGTCTTTCTGGACAAGAATGAAATGAAAGAGGGAGACAACTTAAATTCTCAAATAGTAGGCGCTATTAAAACAGCCTCTGTCCATGTGGCCATTTTCAGTAAGAACTATGCCGAATCGAACTGGTGTCTTCAGGAGCTCGTGTGGATGTGGGATTCGTTGAAGTCGGGCGATTGTACCATCATCCCTGTCTTCTACGATGTGAAACCTGCTGCTCTTCGGTGGACGCAGGGCGAAGAACGAGGGTATGCGAAAAGCCTGCACGAGCTCGAAGTTAAGACGGATGAAGGGAAGCTGCGATACGACCCTCGCACTATAGAAGAATGGAAAAATGCTCTTTTTAGTGTTGCAAATATAAGCGGGTTCGAGCTGGAGGCGTATAAGGGGTGAGAACTTAATTTCCCCTCTCGGTATGTTACATGGATGTAGATGGACGTTACTAACTTGTTCTGTTTTTTCTCTTGTCAATAACCAGTGAAGAGGCGGAGCTAATCAGGAAGATCGTCGAACGTGTGACAGAAATAGTGAAAAAATCACGCTTCAATGTGCCCAAATATGAAGTCGGTTTGGATGTAAAGGTGAAAGATTTTGAAGATAAAGTCTTGTCGCGGCAGCAGCAGAGTGGAAAACCGCATATCGTAGGGATCGTGGGGTTGGGTGGAGTTGGAAAGACGACGCTAGCAAAAGAACTCTTCCATAAAAAGAGTTTGTCTTACATTAACTCCTGCTTTTTAACTGTAAGTCAAAATGAAGGTAGAGACTATTTAGATTCTTTGTTTGGCGAAGTTTTAAAGCGATTGACTCGCTCTGATATGCAAATAAACAACGTTGATGAAGTTCAAATGTTGTTTAAAGAGTATGAACCCTCATTAGAAATGATTCAATTGTATCCCTCATTAGTAATTTTAGATGCGGTAGATGATGTTCGTCAGTGGAATGAACTCTTGCCAATTCAAGACGTTCTTCACTCCGATAGTTTAATATTGATTACATCTCGGGACAGAGATGTTCTTACATGCTCAGGAGTTGAAGCGGCATCGATTTATACGTTAAATGGCCTTAATACACAATATTCCCGAAATCTTTTTTGCTTCCATGCCTTCCACACAGCATCACCGCTCCAAGGATATGAATACCTAGTGGATGAATTTTTAACAGTCTGCGAGGGATTGCCTCTGTCACTGAAAGTTCTTGGGGCATTTTTTTATGGAAAAAATGACAGATCTTATTGGGAAGATCAATTGGACAGGTTTCAACAAATACTTCCCTATGAGATAGAAAAAAAGCTTAAATTTAGTTACGATGCACTCAATATAGAGGAACAACAGATGTTTTTAGATATTACCCGTTTTTTCATTGGAGAAAGGACTGAAACCGCCTTAAAAATATGGAAAGGATCAGGCTGGAGAGGTTTGCTGGGGTTTCAAAGTCTAGTGGAGAAGCGTCTAGTGGAGGTGGATAGTGAAAATTGTATAGATATGCACGATCATCTCAAAGATTTGGGAAAAACTGTTGCACAGGAAACAAGATTGCAGCGTCTTCTTTGGCCGAGGACCGATAACAACGCTGATTTGTGGCAGGGATCCCCTGTAAGTGCCTGTCATTCAATCATTTGTAGATTCCTTAATAAAAATCTCTGTACAGTTTTTTAATTCTTCATCGTTATCAACTATGAGCAGGTGATAACAGAGCTACGAAGAAACATGGATGATTTGTTGCAACAATCATCTGTAAGTGCACAATCTTCAATCCTTTGTAGATTATCCCATAAAAATCTCTGTACAATTTGTTTTTTTTTTTTTTTATCTTTTCAAAAACGAATCTTCAATCCTTTGT
Organism: Picea glauca; assembly: GCA_000966675.3. NCBI lineage: Eukaryota > Viridiplantae > Streptophyta > Pinopsida > Pinales > Pinaceae > Picea > Picea glauca. The sequence continues at coordinate 625,715 of JZKD02S1678244.1, read as the reverse complement.
AGATTATCCCATAAAAATCTCTGTACAGTTTGTTTTTTGTTTTTTTCAAAAACAAACAGGTAATAAAAATATCTGTACAATTTGTTTTCTGGATCGTTTTTAATTTTAAACGAACAGGTAATAAAAAAACAAGTGCGGGGATTTATGCTAATGATCCTTATAATGATGATCATTGCTATAATGATGATGGCAACGATGATTTGGTGTATGCGGCGAAGACGTTGAAGAACTTGGAACTGAAGATATGGCTTTGCTGGTTAAGGCATGTTTGTCGTATGAAAAGCAAAAAGCAGAGAAATGCCGTTTTTGCAATAGTGCTCACTGCACTACAAGGTGCAAATATGGATGTTATATTGTCACAGTATCAGAGAGCTTTCGGACTCCCACAAGTCAATGTGTGGAGCTCATGCCAATTTGTTGTAATGTGTTATGGCGCTTTTTAAACTTATGCTGGTTAATAATTCAATGCCTTTCTAACACACAATGGAATATGTACCATAACCGATAGTTGAACTTTATGTAAGTTATTGTATATTACAGTTACTTTATGTTATTATATTATTTGAGTGATTAATTTTGTATAATTTAAGTGTTTCAATTGTTATATTGGCACAATATTATAGAGTTTTAGAACACCCACAAGTCAATGTGTGGAGCTCATGCCAATTTGTTGTAATGTGTTATGACCTTCTTTAAACTTATGCTGGTTAATAATTCAATGTTTTTCTAAGACACAATGGAATATGTACCATAACCTATAGTCGGATTTTCTGTTATGTAAATTGTTATATACGTTACTGTATATGTCAGTTACTTTATGTTATTTGAGTGATTAATTTTGTATAATCCAAGTACTCCAAAAATTTTTCAGCATGCTGAATCTATTTTTACATTCAAAAATGAATTTTGAATAACTAAATTCGAACAAAAAAAAACCATTTTATAAAACAGTTAAACAACACCATTCCAATCCATAGTTTTGTATGTAACTGGGGGTAACACTATGTAACAAAAATTTCAGTTCAAAAATGAAAATAAGGATAATGGACCCGTGACCTAAACGTTGAAGTTCTTTAGCTTTTAACTGAGGGATTATCAAATAAAGTTCTACTTGATATCAGGATGTATATCTTAAATAATTTTTAAACTGAATTTTCTTGATGCATAATGATTTTGAGTAGCATCCTCCAATAGATTATTGGAGAATACTTGTATACAGATAAGATGTATATTTTTCTGAATTTTTTGGATAGTCTTATTGGACTTTATTTTCTTTTAATGATGACTTGATATCAGGATGTATATCTTAGATAATTTTTCTTGATGCATAATGATTTTGAGTAGCATGCTCCAACAGATTATTGGAGAATACTTGTATACAGATAAGATGTCATATATTTTTCTGAATTTTTTGGATAGTCTTATTGGACTTTATTTTCTTTTAATGATTACTTGATATCAGGATGTATATCTTATATAATTTTTAAACTTAATTTTTTTGATGCATAATGATTTTGACTAGCATGCTGCAACAGATTATTGGAGAATACTTGTATACAGATAAGGTGTCATGATACTTTTTCTGAGTTTTTTTTTTATAGTCTTATTGGACTTTTGGCTAGAGAAATGCTTAAAATATTTATTTTTATAATTTTATTATATTTCAAAAATAAAATGATTAGATTTTTTTCCTCTAAAATAAAACAAAATAATTTAAAATGTAAGAACTATTTGTCATTGATATTACAAAATGCAACCACCCAATTTAAACCCAAATTTAAAAGACATTACAATTGATTACAATTTAAAAGACATTACATTATTATTGAACATTGAAAATATCCAAAAATTCTATTTATTCAACAACGATTGCAATCAATGTCTAGAATGTTAAGAAACCCAAAACTTTATAAATATCATACAAATAATTAAAGCAGTTAAATTAAAATGAGTTGTAACTTTAAATGCCAAAACAGTGGAAACTCCTACCACCATTTTAAAATCGAATGAAACAATAAAATATAAATAACTCAATTTCAAAAAGCCTGACATTCAATTTCTTGCCATTAGGAAACTGAAACATATAGTTCGCCATGACAAAATAGAAGTCACTAAATTTAGACGAGTTTATGTACATTGCCAAATTTGCTACAGTTCGCCATAACAAAATAGAAGTCACTAAATTTAGACGAGTATATGTACATTGCCAAATTTATGCAAATTTTAATGGCTTAGAGTCTATAAACAATGTTACACAGTAACAAATTGAATTTTATCTTGATGATTTTGGTAATTATAATTTTAATGGCTTAGAGTCTATAAACAATGTATCACAGTAATGATATTAACACATCAGGACATGGATAGGAGAGCGGAGCTTCACTGTTACTATAATGGCGGTTTTCGATTTCTAGTTTGAGAAGGGACGATAGCCAAACCATTTCTCAGGACACATCAGGACATGGATATGAGAGCGGAGCTTCGCTGGTACTATAAAGGCGGTTTTCGATTTCTAGGACTGGGGGAGCTTCACTGGTACTATAATGGCTGTTTTCGATTTCTAGGACTGGGGGAGCTTCCTTTTTTCGAGGTCTGTGTTTTTTGTTTCAAAATGATAGGTTGATCTTTCCGACGACCTTTCTCTTTACCTACCCCACCTCTGCCGAGTTTTGGTTTCTCTGCCAGTTTTTGCTGTTTACTATTCCCACTGACCCTGGGCCCGGTTCTCCTTTGTCTTTTTGGAAACTGGTCCTTCCCCTTACCGATTCACAGAGGTTTCAACTCTTTTTATCCAAAGAGGTGCTGACTAGATGGCCTCAGTTTCAAATACCGACATTTTAGAAGACGTCATGGAACTCATGAATCCTGAAGACGAGGCTATATGGCTCAGGGAGGTCTTTCCAATGATTTGGGTGCTTCGGAATTAAGTTCGGGCACAGACCCACACCTTTCGCTGCCTCCTAACTCTACTGGACTCGTTAATCAGCCATTTACTGCTCCTCCTATTTGCCCGAAGTTAACGCCTTCTTTTCCAGTTAAAACCGGCTTGGCAGGTTCCTCCGTAGGTCCTCCCTTTGTTTCTTTTAAGAGCGGCTCAAAGGGTTACTCCTAGACTTACTCTTCATAGACTCCCGATCTTGGAAGATAAAGGAACCTTTGTAAGCAGACAAAGGATTACTCCTAGACTTACTCTTCATACCGGTGTTCGTAAGAAGGCTTGGAAGGCAAATAAGAGAGTTCGGAGAATGGTGATGTGGCGGATGTGGCTCTTGAAGAGACTTGCAGGCTGGCCCTATGTGGTCTTGTTGGGAGACTATCTTATTCCTATCTGGCAAATAGGTTGGTTGAGGAATGGATGGTGTCTAGCTGGAAACCGATACTTGGTTATGTTACGCAGGTCCACTATCTTACTAAGGGTTGGTTGGGCTTTATTTGCAAGTCTCCAGAAGATGTCTCATTATTATTGAATAGTTTTTGGGTCCTGGGAAGCAGTGGTTTAATGCTGAAGCGTTGGAGGGTGGCTTTCGATCCTTAGACAAAATATTTTCAACAAAGGCACTAGTGGGTTCTTCTACCGGGTCTCCCACTTCACCTTTGGAACAAGGGAGCATTGAAGGCTATAGGTGATTCTCTGGGTCGTTTTGTCACACTGGATGAGGCGTCTTTGACAAACCCAACAAGAAAAGTTGGGCGGATCCTAATGGAGATTGACATTCACGAGGGACTACCAGGGCTCCTAGACATTGAATGGCGAGGCTGTCACATCAAACAAAGGTTAGATTATCAAGGTATACCTTTCAGATGCTATTTGTGTCGTTGTACTGGTCACTTGTGTCGAGACTGCACTAGAATGGCCTCTAAAGAAAAATCCGAAGACTCACTACTTCAAGAAGATCCTCCAGAGTATATGCAAGAAGTAGATTCTTTGGGGGAGGCACCTGTACATTGTGAAACTGGACAGGGGTCTCCTCTAACCGATTCCTCTACCTTTTTGAGTAGGTTGAAGTTATTGTAGCCATCCTTATATTTTTCATTATCTCTGTTGGAAAGAAATGCTTTCGAATGTTCAGGGTGGCTGTTATCCCCCTCGCCGGCTGTTTTGAGTGCTCCAGACACAAATGACGATGTTAGAGCTCCTGCAGAGGCAGTCCTAGACTCCACAATGGGGATCATTTCACCTTCTCTAGTTCTTACCTGTCCCTCAGCTACTCCACCCTTAGTTTCAGCCAGCCTCCCTGTAGGGTCGGAATCCTTCCCTTCCCCTTTGGGTCTTAACTCTACGGAATGTTCTGCTATCCATCCCCTTCCCTCGACTATCATGATCGACTCAGCGATGGGACCTGGATTCTTAGACACATAGGAGGGTGACTCCACAATCAATAGTGCTATCGATTCCTTGATACCCTTCCTAAAGGATAACAATGATGTTGTTAAGTTATCTACTTACAGAGGAAAGGCCGCCATTATACCACAGATGGAGGCTTCCTCTTCAAAACGTTCCTCGACAAGGACTGGAAAAGAATTTGCCTGGTCAAGGGGACTAGGTATAGAAATTCCCCCCCTTAAAACTCGAAGCAGCAGAAAGAAGTTGGCACTTAACTCTACACTTCCAGCTGAGACTGTACCATCCAACACTGACACTGGGCCTCTTAGAGCATTGAAAGCCCTAGCAAGGGCTAAGTAATGTTAGTTTTATCCCTAAATCTCAGAGGGATAGGAGGCACCCTCAAAGTTGCCTCGTTTCGTCGTCTATTGGAACACATCCATCCTGATATCATTCTCCTTCAAGAGACCTTGGCTAATGAGTAGAGAGCTAGAGATTTTATCCATCTTTTCCGTCCGTCTTGGTTTTCAAGTTCTGTTAGCTCTGTAGGTACCTCTAGAGGCCTCTTAGCTTCTTGGGACCCTTTACTTTTTGCATTTGATTTGTATCTCACTGTGGGTGGTATCTTATTAACAAGAAAGAGTTTAATCCAACATCGAGAGTTAGCACTGCTGAATATTTATGGTCCCTGCAAGGATAGGAAACAGTTTTGGAAAGTGCTGGATGAAAGCGGGATTCTAGCCATAAAAAAACCCAATTGTGGTTGGCGATTTAAACATAATACTTTTAGCTGATGAAAATTGGGCC
>JZKD02S1678244.1:590492-617729 GCA_000966675.3 Picea glauca | reverse complement strand
GTGTCACCTTTTGTATCGTTTCCCCCCCCTGCCATCTGTTCTCCACCTGACCATGCGACAAGGCTCGTTCCCTTTAGCCCCTCCTTGTCTTCCCCTGTCACATCTCCCACACCTCATCACCTCTCATCTCACCCTCATAGTTTTGGCGCCATCACCCCCATTAGACCCTCATCCACGTCCGCCGTAGGGGTCCCTCGCAACAGTTCAACAAAGCAGCATCCAAAGAGAGACCGTTAAACTGATCCAGGTGGCACCATTAGGAGACCTCCACATCCCTGAAGGAAGATTTGACTGAGGCTGTCCCCAGTCCCGAGAAAGCAGTTATTGTGGTTGTTGCTGGTGGTTGAGGATCATCTCCGCCATAAAAGAAAGTCCAGCAAAGGACTAAAGCTGGTCGATTCATCTGCAGCAGGACAATCCGAAATCTAATAGTGTCTGTCATGGGTGGACGATCGACCAGAGTATGCATGTGCAGACTATCTGAAGACATGCAGACGCAATGCTTTTAATGCAGCGTCTTGTTTTTGCTGCTGTTGTTGTTTTGAGTATATGTAGGTGTTTTTGCCATTTTGTAAAGGATCGATGGTAGAGCAAAGCTCCCAACTGTAAAGTTTTAGTAGACGTCTCTAATTCTCTGGTTATGCATCTGTATGTAATATTTCTTGTTTAATGACAGACAATTTTCTTATCCCATCTAGTTTTCATCTCATACCGAGGGAGTTCATGATTGACTGATTCACATGAATTATTGCAATTATGTTACAATAAAGGATTTATTGTTGCATTGTTGTATTCTCCGGTTTTCTGCGTTTGAATGTAAGAAGATCTTGCGTTTAGATGTTTTCTCCTATAGTCTGTTAGAAACGTGATGTTTACAACAGACCTTTGCAGTTCTCTTATACAAGTCTTCCCCCTACTCACCCTTACTACAACTCACTGTCTGAAGTTTATCTAAGACCTCACTTGCCCATGCATGCCTGGCCTAGTTTCGGAATTAGAACAACATTGTTTTGAGTTAACTCCCTCGGGAACAACATTAACACCCTCTCCAAGAACCATGCCACCAAGATAGATCGAAAAGAAAACTCACCGGAGTCGGTGGTCCAACACCGGTGTAGCTACCCTATCATCTTGGCATGCAGCATCAAGCCCTAGGAAAAAAAGTCCCCATCAAGGACCCTCTCCATAATCCTCATCTAACCTCCATATATTCATTGAGATGCTAAGGATCCATAGATCCTCACCACCATACCCGCGATGCACTAGTGCAAGAGCTCGTCCATCGCCTCAATCCGAAAAACTGAACCTAACATCGGGTTTAGCCCCATACAGTAGCATCGGGCCAAGTCCATCAGTCTCACATCCCTCAATAGTTGGGGGTCAGTAGGAAGGGCCATTCCCCGAAAGGGGAGCCTCGTCAGGAAATATACATCCTCAACAGTTGAGAATGTCAATTGTTGCCCATGCACAATGAAGCATTGCAGACCAATGCTCCACATCGATATCAAGAACTAGAGAAGGTACTCTTGCGACCAAATCAATGGGCAGTCGAAGAACTTTAGCAGCCCATAGGCTGCTAAGAGTCTCCGCACGCCCTACTTCTCTCTCACTACCTCCCTGAGGCGTTCCCAGTCACACTCCCTCAACTAGACTGGCATGATCGGTTGGTCACCTGCATTCACATAGAAAACACTTGTCTAGCAATCATCATTTATCACAAATACCAACAAAGTCAAATTTTCAAAACAGAAAAAAAAAACCCTCATCTTTGCCTCAAGTGTGCGGTTGTCACCCCCCACAGGCGTGCCCATGTGCACAATTGTTCTTCGCACAGCTATGCATCAATGTGAAAATGTAGGAGAAACAAATGTGCATCAATACGTAGCTATCACACCCATAGGTGCGCACTCATGTGCACATGTTCTCTACACAACTACGCACTAATGCATAGCTGTATGAGAAACATTAGCGCACAGTGCGTAGCTGTAATTCGAACAGGCGTGCATCACATGTGCACTTGTTTTTCCCACCCATGTGCCTCCATGCATAGATGTATTCAGTACAACCACAAACCATGCACAAGAGAGGGAATTATACCCACACATCTCAATGCAGGTATCCTTCCTTCTCTCGTGCATTGGTGGGCCCACCCCTACAACACACCCTCATATGGCCCTCTATACAACCCCTACCCAAAAAATAGAAACTAGCTACTATGCAAGAGGATGGGACCACTAACCTGACTCTCGTAAATCCTAGATCGGCCGACTTGAACTCCCGTAATCTCATAAATGCCTACAAATACTCATGCCAACTCACTATAGCAACAAGTACAAATGAGGTGACATTGTGGGCCTCACAGCCATATATAGTCCCTTTTTCCAAACTTCCACACTGAGTTATAGGAGCTCAGAGTCTCTATTTTCTGATCCATCTTCAGCCACGAGATCAGGGTCTCGCTACCTACACAGTCACATTCCTTGGATCTCCATCTACACTCGGCCCTGGGGGAGCATTTTTCTCACATCACATCTAGGTACACATGCTCATGTTCAAAATTATCAAATAATTGTTATATGTTCTTTATCTTCAGATATTGTTCACGTCGGGTATTCAGTTTTAATGTGTGCAGGTACAAGTTGGTCATCACCAACCAACGCAACCCCTACAGGTATATGATCGACACTGGCATGTAATCATTCCCTCTAAATATCAGTTGCATCTCCCAGTCACTCCCTCCAAAATTTTCCTTTAGGGTCCCTACATCCGGCTCTGCAGTACTATTACCTCCATTGCAATTTGGTATGGTTACTCGATAGAACTCTCCCCCACATGAGTTGTTCCATTCATAGTCCCCTTTGGCACTTTGACACTCATTCTACTTTCACACCCTAGGGATGGGACTCCCGATAATCTTACGCATTTTCGAGAATCAACCACATACTCCTTCTCATCATTTTGCTAGCTTTTCCAATGTACTCCTAGGTTATCTCATCATGGTTCTATTTTGACTCCGCCTCTGCAGTATCATTAACTTTCCATTTCATCCACAATTAGTTTGTCCATCCACAGATTTCCCTCCATTCATTTACCTCATACAGAAACCCACCCATGGGTCCGCCACCCTTCACTAGTTCTCCACACAACTTGTGCCTCACAGGCCAAGCCATCTTGCACTGGGGCACCCGTTTCTGTATCTGTACATTCATCCAAAATTATTCTTTATTTATTTGGTAATTGTAAAAAGCCTTTGTTTCCACCATTTACTTAGCTTTTTGTTGTCACCCTTGATGACCTTCTTTTTTCTAGAAAAGCAACCCATGTCTCCCTTGGTTAGGGAATCCACTATCCTCTACTCATGTTGACATCGTCCATAAACCCCGAGTAACCCACACTCCATGTACCCTTGATCTCTGAGTTTGTCCACTTTGTCACACCTCTGGCACCATTTAACCCCATGTCTAGTCATCCCCCAGACACTAGATACAGTTTCATGGTTGTTTCCAATCATCCTTCAAACATACCCCCAACCAAGGGCAGTCTTGAGTCTCACCGCATCTTTACTTCATTCATGTTCTCTATCAGTTCCTGATTTTACCTATTGGATTTCATGAAGCCCTTTGCTTCTTGGAGTCGTGTCTCCCTTTCTGTCGACATCAACACAATTTCCATAAGGGAAACAATATCTTGACTCTCATTACCTTTACAATGAGGATTCTCGGATGGCACAGAGAGACCCATCATTTCTATCTGATGTCGTTGACCCCCATCACATTTGAATTCAACAAAAATATCATGTTACGGTGGGTCATACTATGCGACTATTGCAGTTGTTTTATATTAGCTGAAGACCTCTGAATTTGTTAGACCATCAATGCCTACGAGTCATCGACACTTCTTACAGGTGTCCTTGCCTCCGTTCAGAGTATGTTCACCATCATAATTGTCATCTACCATTATCAAACCACATTGGAGGGAACTACAGTTATCTACATCGGCATACAACTTTAGTTATTGTCTTACATTTTTGAGTTACATGACACGAGCATGGGGCTTTCCTGCCTCATTTGTATACATATTTTATTTTCTCTCCCTAGAGACATATTTGGGTCTCACATTTTCCCCTCTCCCTTCGACAAGATCGCTCTTGTAGTTCTTATCAACACTCTTCCTTACAATGGTACTCTCAGTAGAAGAAACATTTATGTATTTCGGCTATATGTATGCTCCTAACCTCACACATTAGGGGGCATCTGTTATCACTGAAATTTCATCCGCAACATTGCATGAAAATGGTTACAGGAACACATCATCTCCAAACAACTATTATTTCACCTGGAGCACCAAAAAATGCATTTCCAAGGGGAAAAAACTATACAACTAGACAAAAATTGACATGCGCTAAATCACTAAAGGAAGTGCGTGGGTCAAAGAATCCCATAGAGCGCAAAATACACCATATGTGCCACTGTGTACAAGAAAATCCATGCATTCCTATGAATGATGCATTTATGGTTCTTGTCGCCCCCTCACCCACTTTTGGACTAGCTCCCAACCTAATTTGACCCTCAAATCCAAGTTGAATCTGAATGGGGGGGTGGTCAAAGACCTAAGGGTGCCCTAAAGGGCCCCTTTTCCACACTAAGAACCAATTGGATATTTCCTTAAAGACATGCTATAAATGGAGGTCATGGGTGCACTAAGAATTTAAAAATCTCATAGTATTGTTATGCTGCCTCAATCCTCCTTCAAGAAACCTCTTTTATTCTTGGAGCATTCTAGCAACATTCCAATAAGCTATTCCACTCACCTCTTGAGGGAATAGGCTTGGATTTCTTCACCATTTTCTTTCTTGTTTATCATTGTAAGAAGAGCTCTCAAATAGGGGACTCAAGAGCCCTCCCAAGGAGGAAGAGGGGATCCATAAGTCCTCCTTTCTCTATGGTGTTTGCCAACTAATATAGTTATCCATTGGTGGCATAATCTCGGTCATTTGGTTGATTGATTTTGGTTCAAAGTTTCTTATAAATTTTAGTTTTATTTCCTTAGTTGTTTTTAGTTTATTTGTTTGTTTATTTCATGTGCTTGGATTATCTAATTCATGCACTAACCTCTATCTTGTCTAGTAGGCCCAAATAGACTTGTAAGTTCCCTTGTTTTGCTCACCCAAGTGGTGAAATAGACACAACACAGATTTCTGAACTTTCGAAGTGCCATAAGCTCACCACGTGGCTCCAACCTTCAAACCGTTCGGTCTCTCTACTATACTACATCCCAAATCCTCTGGAGTCCCGAAGTCTTGGTCATTTCACCAGCCACGTTAGCCAAGCAGACACCTATAAGGAGCTGACACGTAGGAGGGGTTATAATGACATGGGGCACGTCAAGATGGGGTTCATGTCACCCTAGGTAATTTCACTGCACCACATCACCCCGGCCTATTAGGCCTTGAAAATTCCCCAGATCTCATGGTCGAGATCTGGCCATGTATATTTATAAATCTACAGTTCCAGTTACGTCAGGAATTCGGCACTTGGGAGTGTTGCGGTGAAACCTCCTCTTATCTCCCGAAGTGCCTGACTTCTGAACTAAAGGGACTAGCGCCACACGTCCCCGATAAATCGATGGCTAGGAAAGAACCCGGAGTATCCATCAATCTACAGCTCTAGGCCCTTTGTGGCTCTGATATTCAAGGTTTTGGCTCCCAGTTTAGCTGGTAGGATAGGCCCACCTAACCCATGGGGACCCACCTAATGCTAGTCAATCTTACAGGAAACCGAATCTCCCAGTTATCTTCGGCCAGTATAAGGCTGGTAAGGTTGGGCATACTCTGAAGTCATGGACTTTCGGAGCTCTGAAACTAGGAGGACTTAGCTTCTGCAGGTTTATTCCAAGGTTCCTAGGTATTGGTCATATGGGTTCTCCCGGACGGGTCTCGTCCATTCGTCTTCCAAACAAAGATACCTCCTCTTTTCAGGACTTGAGCTTTACTTTTATTCCTAAGCTCTATCATGAAATGGTTAAGGACTTTGGGCATGGAATCCTGGTCACATAGCAAGGAGTCTGAAAGGGGTATCCTCTCAAATAGACAGGTTCAGGTCAACACGATATCTCCTATCTCTGTCGTCTTAAAAGCTCATGCCCCAGGAAGCATCGGGAAATAAGCTGGGCATACAGACTATCAGTCAGAAGTGTAATTCCACAAATATATGAAGGCATACATATCATAACCATTCCACACAGAATCCATTTATAAATACACACATGTATGAATCCAAGCATTCATCCATTGTTCCAGTTCAATACATAAAATAGGGAAAATGCTTATCAGAACCATATAACGTGAAGCGATTGTTGAAAGGGGTGCCCGTTTCCACCCAACCATAGGATCATTCACTCCTAACAAATTTACGACTAGCCACCCCCAAGCTATACCACGATGCTCTGTGATGAAATCCTTTCTTCCAGTTCAGCGAAAGTAGGGAGGAAGGTTACTCTCCTCCTCCCGCAAGATCTTGGTAGTGGTTTACACAATACCAAGCAAGGAGGACCAGCCTCATTTATCAACTTGTATTGTAACCTTATCAACCATTTTCCTATGACCAAAACACTCATTCCCCAATTCTTCTTTGAACCCGAGAGCTTAATCCCCCATCTCTGCACTCTTCGTAGGTCTTCCTCTAACCACCACACCTTCCTTTCTTTCCATCTTTAGCAAGATTGTGCGTGGCCCAAATTCCCAGTCTGTGGTCAAGTCTGAAAGCCTTATAGATGGGTGCTCTGCCCCATTCTCTCATTAACTCTTGATGGGATCTTCCCACCTACCAGCCTGATTGTAATTCATTTATGGGTTAGAGGATTGTTCTGGTCCTGAGAAATTAAATCCAGTAAGGTATTGGTTTGGTGAAGGTTAACGCAACCATTCCTGGTCCCCTGCACCATTTCTTTCATAGCATTCATGGTCTCTCTTAGTACACCCCCCCTTTTCAATAGTCATTCAACACTTATCCATTTCTTAGTAAATAACTAAATTTACATTCATTGACCTTTTGTACAAAGGTCCATCCAATCAAATATTCACACGTATTGAGTTTACCATAGTCTCTTGGCTAATATAGTTATATTTACAAACTGGGGGAAAGAGGGTGTTACAATTCCCTCCCCCTTAAAGTAACATATTCATCGATGTTCTATCTGTCACCATGATATGTATATACAGAAGTGAGCAAAAATGGATATGCATGTCTCATGACATCCTCCATTTCCCACTTAGCCTCATCTGGGCCCAAATGTTTCCACTACACCTTGACTTGTGCAAGGTTCGGTTCCTGAGTGGGGTTTCCTTCCTGTCTAGCATGCATTGAGTTTCTGGCAGGAATTCTCCCTCTGGCTCCACTTGGATCATTGACCAGTCAATTATATGATTATAATCATGTACATATTTCTTCAGTAATGAAACATGGAAAACATTATGTGCCTTTACTGTGGAAGGGAGTGCTAGCCTATAGGCTACAGGTCCCACTCTATATAAAACTTCAAAGAGTCCACAATACCAAGGTGCCATATTGGAACAAACTCCCATTCTCATGGAACTCTTCCTGGGCCTAAGTTTGAGATAGACATGGTCTCCTGTCTTGAACTCTCTAGGAGTTCTCTTTCTGTCAACGTAAAATTTATGTCTATCCTGAGCAATTTTCATATTTTTCTTTATCTGAATCACTTGTTGTTCCATTTATTTCAACATGTTGGGTCCAATTGTAATTCTATCCATTGGATTACTCCAGTTGAATGGAGTCTTGCACTGTCTACCATAGAGGGCTTCAAAAGGTCTCATCTTCAGTGACACTTGATAACCATTGTTGTAGGCAATTTCATTACATTCATAACTATTGATAACCGTTGTTGTAGGCTGATTCATTACATGCATCCTTAACATGTCTTTTATTATATGTTTTACTCTTTCTATCTATCCATCAGTTTGAGGGTGATAGGCTATGATAAACAACAATTTAGTCTCAAAACCAACCATCAAGGATTTCCAAAAGCTTGAAGCGAATTTTGTATCTCTGTGAGATACAATCTCCCTAGGCATGATGTGTAGTCTGAATATCTCCTTCATGAAGATGTTGGAAATATCTATTGCCTTGCAAGTCAATTTGACGGGAATGAAGTGAGAATATTTGCTCAATTTTTCCACCACTACCATGATGGCATCATTTTGCTTGGCCAATTTTGGTAATCCGGTGATGAAATCCATGGAGATGGTTTCCCATTTCTATTTTGGAATTGGTAGAGGTTGTAACAACCCTGATGGGTGTCGGTGTTCTGCCTTAACTTGTTGGCATTCTAGACACTTGGCTAGATAGTCAACTATGTCCTTTTTCAATCCAAGACAATATAATTGTTTCCTAGTGGCCGTGATCATTTTCTGATATGTTGGGTGACCAGTATATGGTCTCTTATGCAATTCGTCCATTATGAACCTCTTCAATTCTTCACAACTTGGGATATACAATCTATTTCTGTAAGTCAACAGGCCTTCATCGAGCATCTGATATCCTTCACACTTTAGCCCTCTGAGATCTTACTTTAGGTATGATGTCACGGTCTTGAAGAATTCATATGTTTCTTGTGCATTCCTAACTCTTTTCTTGACATCCGTTTCACAGGTTCTCACCACTGCCAAGTGAATCATTTTCACACTTCTTCTAAGGGCATCGACTACCCTATTTTCTTTTCCTTTGATGTGTTTGATTTCAAAATCAAGATCACTAAGGAGAGACATCCATCTAGCCTGTCTAGAATTTATTTTTGGTTGATCAAACAGGTGCCTAAATCCACAGTGGTCTGTCATAAATACAAATCATCTACCCAGGAGGTAATGCCTCCACATTTTTAAATCATGCACTATGGAAGCCAACTCTAGATCGTGGGTCACATAATTGATTTCATGCTCATTCAGTTTTTTGGATTTGTAGAAAATCACATGTCCTTCTTGCATAAGGAATACTTCGAGTCCTTCCTTGCAGGCACATGTACACACGAGGAAGTCATTATCAGGGTCTGCAATTTTCAGCACAGGTGCATGGGTCAGAAGGTATTTTAGTGTCTAAAATCTTTCTTCACATTCTTATGTCCAAGTGAATTTAACCCCCTTTTTCTGAAGGGCGGTGATTGGACAAGCAATCTTGGAAAATCCTTTTATGAACCTTCTATAGTATCCTGCTAAGCCCATAAAGGATCTGATATCAGATACATCCTTTGGGGTAGGCCATTCCATAATAGATCTGATATTGTCAGGGTCTACTGCCACTCCTTCTTTAGAAATAACATGGCCTAGGTAATGGACTTGATTCCAGAAAAGGTCACACTTGCTAAACTTAGCATAGAGCTAATGCTCTCTTAGTACTTGAAGTACAAGTCTAATATGTTCTTCATGATCCTCTTTGTTCTTGGATTAGATTAGTATATCATCAATGAAAACCAATACAAATCTATCTAGGAATTTGATAAGTACATTATTCATCAAGCACATAAAAGTGGCGGGGGCATTGGTTAATCCGAATGGCACTACCACAAATTCATAGTGACCATACTGTTGGGGCTCATAAATGTTCTATTCTCATCCATTTTTCCCTTCATCATTCTTCACATTTCATCGCCCCATTAACCTTTCACGATATCATTTGCATAAATATACTTGGGCTTCACGTTATTGTTCTCCACTTTATTCATTTTAGTATTTAAAAAGAATTTGTGATTAAATGTTAGAAAATCAACATGTTTTCATATATATCTCAAATATGTGTGAGCTTTGTAATGTGTAGGAATATATGAAGGATTAATTCAAAGGACTTCTCGAATACTTCCTCCGCCATTTCAATATTTGAGGAGATAATTCAAGCCCATTACAAGGAGAAGATCATGGAGATTTGGTTGGAATATCTTATCTAAGATATATGAGAGATATGTGTGAGGATTTAAAGAGATTATATTTTGTAATAATGGAAAATAGGTTGACAGAATAGTGGATCTGTAATAATGAGATGGTTATCTTGTCTTTAAGGCTCTCATGTATAAAATATAGTTCTCTCTCTTCATGAGGATTCAATTAGAATTAGATGATTCAAGTAGAAGAGGAATTAGATTATTCAATTAAGATGTAATTAGAATTAGAATAGTCATTAGGATTCAAAAGAGAAAGGGATTCTTAGCTTTGATTCATGGTTTTGGTTTTCATGCTTTTATTATTTTGTTATGAAGATTGATTTGATTATTGAATGTAAGATTGCTTCATTTGTGAGAGCTCTCATGTGTTGTTGTGCCATTTAACTCTTCACTTGTTGTCTCTTCTTTTCCTTCATGTAGTTCTCCATTTCTAGATTAATTTCCTTTACGCAATTTCCCATTCTTAGAGTAATTTCATTTACGCAACTAGATTAATGATTCAATTCCAGTCATGTGTTAGATTAATGATTCTATTTTAGTTGTAGATTAAAAATTAGATTAGATTAGTCTCACTTCAATCTTTCATATACTTTGCATGTGCTTCATCAGTTTACGACCCCCAGGTTGACAAATTAGATAATTTGGGCAAATACTACAATGTAATTAATACAACATTAGTTCAGCCCAATATAACGACTGTCGTTCCCTTGTCATGATTGTTGTTCCTTTTGCTGTTCATTTGAACAGGACGATTGTTGTTCCTTTTGTTGTTCATTTGAATGGGACGATTGTTATTCCTTTTGTTGTTCCAACTATCATTCCCTTTACGATTGTTGTTCCTTTACAAGTGTTGCATCTCTGGAGGATGGGTATTGAAGACGGAAGGTAAGAACCTATGTAGGAGACAAGTAAAACGATTGTGCCAGTGCCTACCTTCGGTTGATGCATAGAGGTTGTTTTTAGGACATCTTTAGAGCCCAACACATACCTTGTCCTGAGGGCTATTTTGTGGATGTCTTCATCCTTGATTCAGAATTTATGGTATTCATACCTCAAGTAAATCTTTGAGAAAATGGAAGAACCCCCTAATTGTTCGAACAACTCATCAATTCTTGGTAAGGGGTACTTGTTCTTTATGGTTGTCTTATTGAGTTGTCTATAGTCTATACACAGTCGAAGTGTGCCATATTTCTTCTTCACAAACAGGACTAGTGCTCCCCATGGAGACACACTAGGTTGGATGTAACCTTTGTCCATCATTTCCTTTAGTTGTAGCTTGAGCTCAACTAGATCGAGTGTACTCATCCTATAGGGTGTCCTAGACACTGGCATTGTTCTTGGTGGATGTTCTATCGAGAAGTCAATGTCTCTCCTTGGAGGTAGACTTGATACCTCTTCTAGAAACACATATCTATACTCTCTCAATACGGGGTGGTATTCTAGGTTCGATCTGTCATCCTCAACAGATTCTAACACCTGTATTGCATATAGAGGACATCCCTTTCTACAATACTTTTTCATTTGAAGGGTTGATATTTGTCTCACTAAGACATGCTTCTGAATCCCTTGGAGGTTTATCTTTTTCCCTTCTTCATTTACACATTATAAGGTTTTATGGTAACAATCCAAATTAGTTTTATAAGAAACTAACCAGTCCATACCAATCAACATGTCATAAGATTCTAGGGAAAGTATGTTAAGGGTAGGTTGGATGGGAAAAATTGGCAAGACGATATGACCTCTGCTAATTTTCTCTTGGTTCCAATGGCTAGTTGTACTAACCATGGCTTAACATGTCTAACCGGTTGCATTTTACACTGATCAATAGTCTGAGGGGCCACATAACTCAAATTAGAACCAGGGTCAATTAAAATAGAAACTAGATGGTTGGCGATCATACCTTCCATCTCCACCACTGAAGCTTGGTGGTCAACTTGTTTATTATCCATGACTACATAAATCTGTGGCATGCTCCTAGCCACATCATTGATTATGGTAGCTTCTTGGATATTGTAGAATCTCCTATTGTTCTTTTGTCTTTGTGGACATTCCCTCAGTAGATGTTCTTCTCCACAACCCCAACATTTCAAGGGTTCCTTCTTTGGGTTATCATCCTTTCCTAGGGTGGCTCCAAAAGGTTTAGTTCCACTCTGGGATGGGAAAGTTTGTTGATATACACTTTTAGTAGGAAGAATTATCCTTGAGTCCTTCATATAGTTCTTAAATATTGAGGATTTGAACCCCTTCTTATCGAATCTCAAACTGTTCTTCTTCTTCCAATCCTCGCGAGGTTTTGTCTGACTCCCAAGCTATTCATAACAATACCTTGCCTTCTGGATAGTATATTCTAAGGTCTTTGGTTTTTCAAACTCAATCATGTTCCAGTAGGTCTAAGGTAACCCACTAATAAATTGTTGCACTTTTACCTTTTCATCCTTTATGTAGGGTACATACCTCAACAACTCCAGGAATTTGTTGACATATTCCTCTATGATGAGTTGTCCCAGCTTGAGTCCATAGAAATCCTTATGTTTCCCATCAAAGTATTTCTCTGATAGATACTTCTTCTTGAAGTGTTTCTCAAATTGCTTCCATGATAAATCCTCTTCATGGATTCCTTTCACATTCTTAATATCTTCCCACCAAATGGAATCCTTTCCATTAAGGTTGAAGATGGCTATTCGAGGCTTCAAGTTTTTAGAGTAGACATGGACTCTGAAGTATTTCTTTAACCCAGGCAACCAAGCTTCTGCCTCTTTCCCTTTCTCAATTTCTCCATTGAAAGAGGTTGGTTTGTCTTTCTTGAACTCTTCAGGGTCATGACTTTTGGAATGCTTTCGATTCTTGACTTTCCTTTGAGAATGTGAGCTAGTTTTTCTACTAGAATATTCCTCAGAGTTGTCAGTTTCCTTTCCAGAGGATTCTCCCGATGAGTGTCCCCTGTCTCCAGGTTAGACCTTCTTCGAGGTACTCCTCCTAGTGTAGACACTTATGAGACCACTTTTTTGTATCTCAGGTGGAGTTCGACTTCTCTTCGTATGTCGTTGGTCCACATGACTGGTTGCAGGTCCATGCTGCAGCTGTCTTTGTATGTAAGATCAGCTCTACAGTAAGAACATATTAATTTTCGTTTGCTTTTCTTTCTCCTTTATCAATCTCTCGTTGTTGGCCTTGTAACTCTCTAATTCGTCCATGAGGCTCCTTATAGTTTCAGCTAGATTCGAAGGGGTTTCCACCATCCTCCTCTTGTTAGATTCTTTGTCTCTATTGTGAGAGCCATCCCCTACTTCATGGCACGTCACCATCCTTTATTCTCGTAGTCTCTCGCAGTTCATTGACTACTTCAGTACTAACAAAACACTTTTTGTTATCTAATAGTCTATTAGTTCATGAACAACACATACGTTGATTAATTTGGTTGGTTGTCATTGATGTCAACCCTTGAAGAAAGTCCGATAACGAATTCTGATAGGAAAAAGGCTTGGGTAATGGACCCAATTTTGTTTGATGGATAATGGTATGATTTTTGATATATTTGAAGGTGAAACTATTCTAGATGGATAGTAAATATCATGCCATTTCCGGTGGTATGTGGAATGTCACATAACTCATCATGGTTAGAGAGTTATGGCCATGTGAAGTTGGAGAACCCTCAGGAGTCATCTAGAAGCCCCAAAGGTCAAAGTAGTCAAAGTGTTTGCAAATAAGAAATTATTTAAATAATAAAGTGAAGTGATGAGTGTACTATAAGTCAAAGAGGATTCAAAAGAAATTATTTAAACAATAAAGTTAATGGAGAACTTACTAACTATGGAAAGTGGTTAATTTAAGTGTACAAGTGGTTATAAGTGGGTTAACCCTAAAATAAGGAAAGTGGGATAAGATGATTAGAAGGTAACCCCTTGAGGAAGCTACATAAAAGTATAAATAAGAGGCAAGGGTCTCTCATTCAAATCACACTTGAGTATTATTGAATATCTATTTTTGTGAAAGGTTATTTGGGCAGGTATTATTGGTAGAGAAAAACTGCAGAAGAAAAAGTGCGGCAGGAAATGTGCGGCAAAAAAAATTGCAGCAGAAAAAGTGCGGTAGGAAAACTGATGCAGAAAAAGTGCAGTAGAAAAAGTGTGGAAAGAAAAGTGCAGCAAAAAAAGTGCGGCAGAAAAAGTGAGGAAAAAAATTTGCAGCTGAAAACATGCGGCAGGAAAACTGTGGCAGAAAAAGTGTGGCAGGAAAAGTGTGGCAGAAAAATCGCAGCGGGAAAAGTGCAGTAGGAAAACTACAGGAGAAAAACTGCGGTAGAAAAAGTGTGGCAAAAAAATCACTGCAGTGGATTCGCAGCAGGAAAACCGCGACAATAGAACACTACAAGAAGAAAAAAAGGTATGGTTCTCATATGTGTAGTGTTGAATTTATGAATCAAGTTGATGGTTTTCTTTGTAAATATGTTTGATTCCCTCTTGGGATTTTATGGCTTGTTGTAGAGTTGATCTGAGGTAGGTCTACTAAAGTTTAGTATTGGTTCATGTTTGAGGGATTTTGGTTGAGGTATGTTGCTAAATCTATTGGTACAGATAGAGGTTGTATAACAGTGAGGTTCTAGCACATGGTTTGAGGTACAGACTTGTGTTATAGTGTTTGAGGTATATGTGATCAAATCAGATTGGTTGATGAGTATAAAGTGACAGGTTTCTCGGTGACATATTCAGTTTCTACATTTGAATACATGGTTGAGACAAGTAATTGATGAGTTGGCACATACATGAGGTTTATAGTTGATGATGTTGGTACATCTTGATGAGTCACATTTTATGTGTATTTGATGCATGATTATTAAATATTTGGTTCATGGTTGATGCACCCATTGATGGTACAGGTTGAGGTACATGTTGGTGCATGGTTGATGCACTTGTTTATAGTACATGTTGATTACAGGTTGAGCTATAGGTTGGTGCATGGTTGATGCACTTGTTTATGGTATAGGCTAATTATAGGTTGTTTGGTAAAAGTTGGTGCATGGTTGATGCACTTGTTTATGGTACATATTGATTACAGGTTGATTGGTATAGGTTACAACAGTATATCGCACAGTGATAGTGTGACAATGGTTCCATCATTTTGCTTCTACATCAGGGCGGTTGGACGGGGAAAGTACAGGTGGTTGTAGCCACCTTCCAGTTGTAGTCGGAGAACATAGGGGGTTGTATCCTCCTTTTGGTTGTATCCATAGAATTTGGGAGTTGGAGCTTCCCTCAGTTGGTGGCTTGAGAAACTAGGGGGTTGGAGCCTCCTTCCAGTTTCAGTTGGAAAACAAAGGAAGTTGGTGCTTCCAATGAATGTAATTCTTAAATACATATAAGAAGAAGCATTCTGTGGTTTTCTTCGGCTTTGGGTTTCCACGTAAAAACACTGGTGTACTGTGTATGTCTATGATTCCTCATTTGTTCATTGTTTATTTACTCTGCAACTATTGGATGATAATGCTACATTGATATAACACTTGCATTTTGTGGTTAAAATGGATTGAATTGCTCTATTACTGATTCATCCCCCCTCTCAGTAATCCAACAACATAGTCATATTTCTTAAATACACAGATACAATAGAAAATTTTCATTCTTTTCTTCAGTAAGTGTTTAACCAAACTCTTTAGGGAAGAGGTAAGGTAGGGTGTCACCCTTAAAGTTCTTTTAAATATGGTTTCTATGCAACTCATCCATGAGCCCAAGCAGGCCAAGTGTTGTAACCATGTTCTGATACCAATTTTTAACACACCCGACCCCTTTATGGATTTCCTAGGGATGGGGCCTCAAAATTTCATTATCCTTAGGTGATCAATTCCTCCATTTAGGGTTTCTACTACACTCTACTCATCTAAAGTTTTCTAACCACGGTCTCCATGCTCAAAACTGAGTCCATAACTGACGGATATGTTTCTCCGAAGTTCTTTGAATGTTCACTGGTTGAGGGTCACATGGTGTCCATGTGGATCCACCTCACACGTCTTATTTCCAAGTTCCTTCCTCTATGGTGGAATACCATCCCCAGTCCACTCCCATGACTGGACTTAATTTATTTCTCCTATGTCAGCCATGGAGGAACTCGGCATCTCAATGCCCCGACACTTCACACCTCTTTACTACCTACACATGAGACCACCCTGAGTTTCAAAATTTTGAAGTCTCGTAAGTTCACTACATGGCTCCAGCCTTTGTACCATTTGGTCTCTCTACTATACTACATCCTAGATCCTCTGAAGTCCCATAATCCCAGTCATTTCACCAACCACGTTAGCTAGGTAGACACGTATCAAGAACTGATAGGTAGGAGGGGTCAGAATGAAATGGGGCACGTCAAGCTAGGGTCCACGTCACCCTGGGTGATCTCATTGCACCACGTCACCCTGGACTAACAAGCCTTTAACATTCCCCATATCTCACGGTCAAGATCTGACCATGTATATTTATAAATCTACGGTTTTGGTTACCTCGGGGATTTGGCGTTCGGGAGTGTTGTGGTGAAACCTCCTCTTATCTCCCGAAGTGCCCGACTTCTGAACTAAAGGGACTAGCACCATGCATCCCCGGTCAATCATCGCCTAGAAAAGAATATAGAGGGTCCCTCGATCTATAGCTTTGGGCCCTTTGCGGATCCGATCTTCGGGGTTTTGGCTCTTGGTTTAGCTGGTAGGATATGTCCACCAAACCCCTGGGGACCCACCTAAAGCCAGTCAATATTACGGGAAACTGAGTCTCCTGGTTACCTTCAACCAATATAAGGCTGGTAAGGTTGGGCATACTCCGAAGTCTCGGACTTCCGGAGCTCCAAACCTAGGAGGACTTAGCTTTCGTAGGCTTAGTCCATGGTTCCTAGGTATTGGTCATATGGTTCTCTCGGACGGGTCTTGTCCGTTCGTCTTCCAAACGAAGAGACCTCCTATTTTCAGGACTTGAGCTTCTCTATTCTTCCTGAGCTCTATCATGAAATGGTTAAGGAATTTGGGCCTGGAATCTTGGTCGCATAACAGGGAGTCTAAAAGGGCTATCCTCTTAAATGGACACATTCAGGTCAACACGATATCTCCTATCTCTGTCGTCTTACAAGCTCATGCCCCAGGCAGCATCAAGATCTAAGTTGGGCATACAAACTATCAGTCAGAAGTGTAAGTCCACAAATATATGAAGGAATAGATATCATAACCATTCCACATAGAATCCATTTTTAAATACACACATGTATGAATCCAAGCATTCATCCATTCTTCCAGTTCAATACATAAAACAGGGAAAATACTTATCAGAACTAGATAACATATAGTGACTGCAGAAAGGGGTGCTCATTTCCACCCAACTGTAGGCTCAGTTACTCCTAATGGATTTACAACTAGCCACCCCTGAGCTATACCACGATGCTCTGCAATGAAATCCTTTCTTCTGGCTCAATGACAGTAGGGACAACAGTTACTCTCCTCCTCCCACAGGATCTTGGTAGTGGTTTACATGATACCAAGCAAGGAGGACCAACCTCATTTATCAGCTTGTATCATAACCTTCTCAGCCATTTTCTTGTGACCATAACACTCATTCCCTAGTTATTCTTTGAACTCAAAATCTTAATCCCTCATCTCTCTGCTCTTCACAGGTCTTCTTCTACCCACCACACCTTCCTTTCTCTCCTTCTTTAGAAAGATTGTGCGTGGACCAAATTCTTTGTCTGTGGTCATGTCTAAAATCCTTACAGATGGGTGCTCTGCCCCATCCCCTCATTAACTCTTGAGGAGGTCTTCCCACCTACCAGCCTGGATGTAATTCATTTCTGGGTCAGAGGACTGTTCTAGTCCTGAGCAATTAAATCCAGTAAGGTATTGGTTTGGTGAAGGTTAATGCAACCATTCCTGGTCCCCTTCACCATTTATTTCATAGCATTCATGGTATCTCCTAGTACAACCCCCCTTTCCAACAATCATGCAACACTTATCTATTTCTTAGTAAATAATTGAATTTACATTCATTGACCTTTTATACAAAGGTCCATCCAATCAAATATTCACACGTATTGAGTTTTCCATAGTATCTTGGCTAATATAGTTATATTTACAAACTGGGGGAAATAGGGTCTTACACTCACCAATATTTCTCCTTAGCTCAGCCTCTTGGTATTCGAATGGTTCTCTCACCTAGAACCTCCTTCTGAGCACTCCTTTCTCTTCTAGCTACTACACTTACTTAGCTCACCTTTTTATAACTTCACTTGTTCTCTACTACATCTCTCCTAGTTGTCATTAAGGCCATGATATTTCCTCCACTTCTGCTACCTGGAATCAACAATCAATTAGTTGAAAACAAAAGACCAATTGTTGGTTATCCGACCTCATTCAAACATGTACTGCTGCAACCTTTCCAATTTCTTTGTTGGTTGAAATCTTTCGGTATTGTTCTTCAACTATTAAGAACATGTTTTTACTTTCTACCGAAAGTATACATTCTCTCCGTACTTAATAAATTCAGTGTTCTTTCTTAAAGATTTATCCTGTAATCATCAATTATCTATTTTAATATAACTTGAAAAGTAAAACAAATTCACCTTGTCAAATTTTGTAATTTTGAACTCAATCCTTGCTCTAAACTCCTCTTATCCCTTACCTCAATGCACTCTCAAATTACAACTTTCAAGTGCAATCCCCAAATAGCATACTCTTCTCACTGTTGATTTTCTTGTCATTTTCACTCACATGCGGGTTTAAATCTCTTTTTTATTACTGGAAAGAATTCTCTCTGGATTTTAATCACTCTTATACAGTTTTGTCATTTTCACTCTCATGTGGGTTTAAATCTCCTTTTTATTACTGGAAAGAATTCTCTCTAGAGTTTAATCGCTCTTATACAGTGGAAGCACTTATTTTGGTAGTTTGTTCTCCTCTAACTACCATTTTTAAAATTACTTTGTTTTGTGGTAGCAGGAATTAGCTACAACTTGCAGGAACTAAATTGTGTTCATTGGAACGCCACAGGGTAATCAGATCTCTATCTCCTTGCTACCAAATATGGACTTTTGCTGCTGATCTCTGATATTCATATCTCTACCAATATTCAAGATGGCATATCCAATATGGACTCATGCTTCCATTACAATGATAAAACCCCAAATTTCATAAGCAAACCAAACCTCTTCATTAAATAAAATAATATATTATCTCCACTCATTCTCTCTCATATAATAAACACTAATTATCTTTCCTCCACTAAGATAGCACGTTCATCCATAAGTTTATTTAAGGTGCATACATTTCATAGTTTCCACATGGATTTTATTACGTGCTTTCATCATTCTGGCGCGTTCATTAACAAATCAATAACCAGAATTCAATAACAAAATAAATTCCAAAGTGTTGACTCTTACTTGTAGCTATTTACCACTCAAAAATTGACCTCGCTCCACTGCAATCTAATGCAGATCTAGAATTTAAACCACGATTCTGACACAAGGAAGACAAATTACCCATCAACGAATCAAAAAAGAAGAATTCCAATTTTCTCAAAATTGACCACACCTTGTCACAATCACTTGCTGAATTTTCTTTTCATTGGTAACACCCGCTATTTGGGGTTCAAAGATGTTTGATTGAACCCTTTAGTTGGAGTGCGTTGCACAAAAACCCACAAAGAACACTTCTAGAATTAGTGCCCTCTGTCAACGCATCTCCAAATCAAGTTTGTAAAACCTCACCATGAGATGATACTTAATAATATTTGATAATGTAAATACATGCATTAAGTGTAAACACAATTTTATGCTTTCATAGATGGAATAACCTACAACATATTTATAACTCTTTGACAATTTTTCCAATGTTAAATATTCCAAATTAGAATCCAAATATACGGATCTAAATAAGATGATGAGAGAAATAATAAGTTAACTTTATGATTAAAACATTTAAATGGGAACATAACAAAATATATTGTAAAATACCTGCTCCTTAGTCCATTGAAGATGACCATTTGCAATGTAGTCCTGCTAGTAGTAGGAAAATGCTTCCAAGCATTCTTTTTCCACTTTTCTAGAGTGAAACAACAAAATCCTCCCAACCAACTAGGAGCCTAGCTGGCTTCCTAGCTCCAAGAAACCTTTCAATTTCTTGGCCCTCCGTGCCCATGACTCCAAGAATGACAAAGCACATATTCTCTAAGAAGACTCACAAGAACTATATCCTCCAAGAATTGTCCAACCTCTCAACATGCTCCAACCTATCAACCTCCTCCCCTATTTATCAAGTTTCCATTTCCCCTTCTCCAAGTCTCCTCAACCACCCTCAGTATTAGCCATCAACCTCCCTTGTCTAGATTTTTTTGGAAAAAATAAAATATAACTAAAATATAAATGAATTTCATAAAATAACAATAAATAATGCAAAGTCTTTCTTCTCATGCTAGCTTATAAATGCAATTTGACAATTTCCCCAAATTGTACATGAAAAAACTCCATACTCATTTAATTCATCATACCAACCATCAATTAAAGTCAAAGAAGATATTTAATGATACTAGATATTTTTGTATGCAATATAATTTGCATAGTCATTAAACCATTCAATTAAATACTTAATAATCTAGTTTAATAATTAATACATTAATTAATTGTAATAGTGTACATGTGTAGGGTATGTGTGCATAGCTAGCAGACACATAAGTTACTCATGTACTAAAGGTAAACAACCACTACCTCTAGTGCATAG
Organism: Picea glauca; assembly: GCA_000966675.3. NCBI lineage: Eukaryota > Viridiplantae > Streptophyta > Pinopsida > Pinales > Pinaceae > Picea > Picea glauca. Next base: position 597,046 of record JZKD02S1678244.1, on the reverse strand, counting down.
TTCTTGAATGCTCACACCAAGGCATGCAGGACAACAAATCAAGTAAATGCATCGTTTAATAATATTAATGAACAAAACTGAAATAATTCATTAATAAATTTATTATCACACTTAAAATATCAATAGGGAATCAAAAGGGGGTTTTAAACATGGTAGGAACCAAGTGAGTAAACAATAATGACACATATAATCTCTAATCAATATTCTCAACTAACATAAGAGCATCTTTCCTTCCTAACCTACTTCCATCTTCAATCATATCCTTTCCTCTGTTGAACTAATATGGAGCGTCAACTATATTTACCTAACTCTAGATAGAACCCATAAGCGAAAGTGTCATACATCTCGACCAAGCTTCACCAGCAGGCAACTAGCAGTTGCCATCGCATGTCTAAGGGAGCGTGACTTCACACAACCCTCCCACGACTCTAGGTTTCAAAGGATAAATGGTGGGAAATACCTCCACCCCTCCTCATATAAATAGGGTGAACACCCTACATTAAACCATATTGTGCTACTATTGTTCGTAGATTCATGCCATCAAACAACCCCTATGGGAAAGATGTGCACCCTGTCAAAAATACACTTACCATAGATCATAGAAATATTTTGAATCATAAATTAACTAATAAGTACAAATCATAGCATACACTATCTTCTTGATGTCTATGACATTCAAATTACCTCAACACTACATCCATTTGGCTATCACATAGCTCATCAACCTATGGGTTAGTTCACCAATAACTCATATCCATGGATATACATCATAATTTCGTAGAAGGATCCATATATGTGTTGACATTCAATTAAGAAATGTAAGTTTATTTTTATCATGCCTTGCATTTGTTATGTATTCACAACATAACTTGAACTGGTATTCATGTACCAAAATTCCACATTTAAATTTGCATGTTTGATCAATTCTCATAACTATCATAATTATGAACATATAACAATAAAAATAACATTATGTAGCACATAAATAGGTCTATATATACATATCTCAAAATGTGTATATCAGTCTAACTAAGTCCAAACAATTATCAAGCAATGAAATATCAAGAAGAGTAAAATAAAGGTTCTAACTATCTAAGGTCAAAATACGGGGCGTTATAGAATTCATGTTTCAATTTTCTCACACAACTTTGTAATCTCTTAAGAAATCAGATATTCCTGTAACTACACTCTGCTAGAAATCATACAAAAATAAAAAACCTTCACTCATATTGGATTCATATTGACTATTTCCACATCTCACCATTAAATACTCAGTTAGTTCATCATCACTCTCAAATAGAGACATTCATCATAACCTCAAACAAAACACGGAGATATTCACCAATTAAAATCATATAAAAATGATATTCATAAATCAAAGTCATATCTACATAATACTTGACCAATATACAATATGGAACACAGCCCTGGCCTCTTCCTGATATTCACTTTCCGCTTCCTTTTTTTATTCCCTTAATCTCACAGATATATAAAAGGAAGTTTATGCTTCCAGATTTCAAAAACCCTAACAAATTCCTAAACTATAGAAACTGAATCCTCTATCTCTACAACTGATTACTAAAATAGAAGTTAATGATATGTTCTTAACAACCCATAGATTAGGCTCCCATCGAGTGAAAATTCGGTTACAATGACTCATCACTTTGACTAATGACTCAACACCTATATAGACCTTTCTAGAATTCATTCTTGCAACTAAGGAATTTACAACGTAGTACAAAGAAAACCCCTCTTTTGGGAAATTATCAATACCCCTAGTCTTGATCAATCAGATAGAATTGTTGTGGAAAGAATATGCTCCTGCATCAGGGCATCATGGCCTATATGTTATTATGTATCTTGGATTCTTGGATGGAGGATTAGAGTTAGCTTGGGAATGCCTAGGCTACAACAACATTCTTGTAGGGGTAGCTAACCCAATGGAGTACATGACTTAGATGGAGTGATCGAGTCCATGTGGACTTAGGATGGAGAGGTATGAACACACCTTGAGTAGCTACACCATATTGGAGCTCAATGTCAACTTATAGCATGGAATGCGTACACTTGGAGTGGAGAGGTTCACTTATGTAGCCTTGCATGGTTGCTTATAAGGGATTAGGCCCACGTTGTATTGTTGGCCTAGCTTACCTCTCATATATATAGAGAAAGGAGAGATTCATTTCATTCACCATCATCATTGTACTCTTTTGATTTTACTTATCTTCTTAGAGGACGTCACTAGTGTTCATGAGTTCATGAGGAAACCCTAGGAGGAATCATGATATCTAGAGAGGATTTCTTTGCTCGAAGCTTGATCCTTGTGATATACCAGGGTTTACACTTGTGAAGAGGATGTTGGAGATGATGGTATTTATTTCTTGCATCTTCTTATGTACTTGATCTCTCTATCTCTTGGATTCACTCGAGTTTCTTGATCTTGATGAGGCAGATTGAAGACTAGGTTATTTCAACCTTTGGAGGTTTGAGACTAGGGTTTTGTGACAAAATCCTTGGTGTATTTGGTGAAGAAGAAGAAGAGGCATGGAATTATTTCCTTGTAGGAATTGTCTGAGTGATTAATGCATTTTGGAGCTCCTTGGTTAAGCTAGGGTTTTGTTTGTTTTCCCTATATATGGTTTTGGAGAGTTAGTGGATAGTACTAGCCTTGTGATAAGGCTATGGTATGTATAACAACTTCATCTTGTGTGTATTAATGAATTTTTCATACCCACAAATTTTGTAAATTATAGATTTGATTTCCATCCATGTATGTTCTTCATGAATTGTAATTTATAGTTATATATGTGTTGCTAATTTGACATAAGTAAAGGATAATTTGGTTGAGTGATTTGACATCATAATCGAAGAAGCTAAGGATTGTTCTTGTTATAACTATTGTAAAAGTGAGATTTTAGATCTAGTATATGCATGATAATATTTCCCCAGAGGATTGAAACTTATCAATTCACTTTGGTATCTTTTCTCCTTGGATTTCCTAGAAGATTGAGCTGTTAAGAATTGAAATATGTTTCGTTGTTCACTATTGTTTTGTTCTATATTTCATAATAGTCTGTTAACAAGGGAAAAATTCACTTCAATAGACAAGGGTACTCCCCAATATGAAGTCCCAATTAGACCTCACACTGTTTGGAATAGGAGACCCATCCAAATTTTGGACCAACAACCATTACTAAAATGAATGGGGTTGGTGATGGAAATGCAAAATCTAGTATACAGTATGTGATTATTAAGAATAAAAAATATATATTATTCTAACTTGTCCTAACGAGGAGAAAAACTAAATAGGTAGACAAAATATTAATTACAAGTACCTATTTGCACTTCCAAAAAATATAGTTGTTAAAGAAAATAAGAAACACATAAATATGAATGATAAATGTGAGTAGAGTAGTCTATAACAAAAAATCACTCACAACCATCTATCTACCAACTTAGCACAATAAATATCATATAAGAAACATAAATGTAAATCCATACAATTCACCAAAGAATATTCAACATATGAAAAATATAACCTTATAGTGGTGTAAATGAAACACTGACACTAGGAGTATTTCACAGAGATTCCATCACACAACACCATTACTCCTCTTCAAAAAATGGCCAGGGATTCTCCTCATTAAATTTCTTGAAACATTCTCAAAATCACAAAAAACAATAGCCCTTGATACAAGGTGCTCTTGGACATATATATTATGCAAGTTGCAACTGCTTCTTGGGAGTTCTTTCATTCCCTTTGGTAGTTATAACCCTTTGAATTTATTTGTTTTGTCCTTTCCCTAAAACCTTATAAAACTATAGATTATTTTTAAGATATTACAATCAGCCTTGTTCTTTTTCTTTTACATAGGCCATCCAAACCTCATTTAGGAAGATATTTCTAACACTCTACTAAATATAAGTTGCTCTACAGAGACTTCATATGTTGCTACATCTCTAGTCATGAGGCCAAGTGTACTAAAAAATTAATTGATAAAATTCATGTCTCTAGATGACCCAACTATATGTTATTTTAATACATCTTGAGTGACTCGAGTGACCATCCCAATTACAATCCATCCATAATTGATGTAGTCTTCTAACTCTACCAAAATTTTCTCTATGGACCTTGTTGCACCCATATCTTCGAGCTGAGGTAATTGACTACAATGTTCAATTATATTTCCAGTGATTGTGTATAGGCATTTGCAATTGTTTATTGATGTAGATATATCTTTTTTTAGTGTTGTACCTTGTTTCTGGAAATTTGCTAGTGCTGCATAGTTGAGTTGGTTCTCCTTTTCTATCATCTTTGGCAAGTCCTGAGGAATGTTCTTATATTATGCTTACTACTTATTCAATTCATCCTAACTAATTAGACTCCATAAAACAACTCTTTATCATCCTTGATTGTATCTAGCAATGCAAGAAGTTGTGTAGATAAGTCCTAGAAATATTTTAAGATAGTGTACATCTATCTCAGTGTCATCCCTAGCTCCTCATGCAATTCAAAGGCGTAGGATTTGAGCTACATGACACTAGTCTTATAGACATTGTATCATTTTACTTCTTATTCTAAGTCTTTGATCCTTATCGTATACTCCTTAATTTTTTGAACCATATTTATGATTTTTTTTTGAGTCTTGTGAAAATGCTACTCCAATTGAGGTCATGGTTATAGGATCCCTTCTATTTTATGCAACAAGTGGGGTTTCTATAGTTACCCTGACCATTGACACTCCTAGTTATTTCAACTTCTTATGGGATTGTTTTACGATATTCCCCCTTGCCTTGTCAAAAACAAATGATCCATGACTAGCCACTCTATCTAATTTGGAAGGGGTTAATTCACCCAATCCAAGCTCTCCAAGTGGGAAATGGCCTCCTATAAGGGTAGTTTCGAGGGTGTTGATGGATGTCATTAAAGGGCCAGTGTATATTGGGTTTGTGTCCTATGCCTCCCCTTATCTATTCTTGTATTCCTCTTATTTCCTAATCCTTTCTTCTTCTTCTCGTTTCAACTTGTCTTCTTCCTCCTATCTTAGTCTTTATTGTTCCTCCTACACTTTCTTCCTTTCCTCTTCCTCTTGTTTCTTATCATCTGCTTCTTCTTGCTAAAGCCTTAGTGCTTCAACCTCTTGTGTTATTTTCTTCTCCTCTTATGTTTGTTGAAGCCTGGGTGATTCAACCTCCTTCTCCAATATTTCCTTTTATACTATTGCTTTGGCTACAACTTCCTTTTCCAACCTTTCTCTTTCTAGGTGTTCTTTATCTAAATTATTCCTTTTTTGGTTAGATCCACTCCCCATTCTAAAAACAAATTCATCAAAGGATAAATCTCTCATATAGAGCTCTTCTTCCTTCCATACCCCATTATGGTATGGTCACCTATATTTGCAAGCCCTGTAATGTTGACTAACGACATCTGGTGGGTCATGTCACCAGAATATTTCCTCCCCAAAATGGAAGGTTTCTAGGATATTTGATTCTATTGTTTCTTCCTTGGTGTCTTCAAAGCTGTATGACCCAACATAACAAGGTAGTTGGGGCCAAGGAAATTTCTTGTCCCATGCTAAGGCCACTCCAACTCCATGTACTAGTGTGTGATATGAAACTTCTTGGAGGGCTAGCTTGTATTGTGAGAGTTTGGGGAGTACATGAGGAGATTTTGTGGCTTTGAAAACTCTAATATATGTCCCATTTTCAGTGGCATACTTATAACCCAGCTCGCTAACCACCTATATTTCTTTGACTGGCCTACACTGATTTAGGCCAAGCAAAAAATAACAATTGTTATAGGGGAATTACAAAATGTTCACATATATTATGGTAGTGGATATGATACTTTTGTTCCCATAAATATTGGTAGTATATGTGAATCGATAGGTCATTGGCTTTCTACTACCAAGCCATACTTGGGAAAGAGATGATCACATAGATGGTGTCTAGTGGGTAAGAGGCCATGTATAAGGTCAGGTTCATTCCTAGTGTTGTGTGCTTGGTTGTAGAGATGGTTTGTTCCAAGGCAGTGGAGAGGATGGCTCCCTAATTGAATTTTTTTCCTATTTTTGTGACTATGTATATTGATGGCACCCATGATTCCTTGAATTATATGGCATATTCTTCCCCATATAACATGTTATAGAGAGCTACTACAATCCTATAAGTATTCCTTAGTAGTTTCATTGGGTAAGTTGTTATTCTTCATTCTCTAAACAGTTTGCCAAGTACCCACTACATATTCATTAGATCTCTATAATTCAAGGGGAATCACAACATCCAAACATCAATAATGTCAACCTATGATATGTGAAATTTATAATATATATCTAGGGTAGATGTTTGTAATGAAGCAATGCATTTCCCATTTGTGTCTCAGATAATTCTATTATCAATGTCGGCCTAGATGATGAGCTAGGAGATGGTCGTTGTGCAAGGAAACATGGCAGGATGCATGGTCACTTTGTGAAATTGAGAGTGCTTGATAAATTGGTAGAATCTTTCATATAGATTTGTTTCTCTAGGGAGGAGTGCCACTTTTGGATATGTAT
>JZKD02S1678244.1:532444-568368 GCA_000966675.3 Picea glauca | reverse complement strand
TGCCAAACCATCCAAATGTTTCTTTGGGGTGAAGGAGGTAGAGTATTTGGGTCATATTGTATCTCATGAAGGTGTCAAGGTAGACCCTAACAAGATTAATGCCATGATGGACTAGTCAATTCCCAAAACATTGAAGAATCTTAAAGGATTTTTTGGTTTGACAGGTTACTACTGCAAGTTTGTTTGGCACTATGGAAGAATAGCCACACCTTTAACGACACTAACTAAGAAGGATGTATTTAATGGACTCCATAGGCAACTAAAGATTTTGAACAACTTAAAGAGGTGATGTGAAAATCTCTTGTCTTGACCACTCCAAACTTCACAAAAACCTTTATTGTGGAATGCGATGCCTCGGGAAATGAAATTGGTGTTGTCCTAATGCAAGAAGGAAGGCCCCTGGCTTTTGAAAGTCCCCCACTCAAGGGAAAGGACTTACAAAAACCCATTTATCAGAAGGAAATGATGGCAATACTATATGAATTGAAGAAATGGCACCCTTACCTAATAGGTAGACACTTCAAGGTAAAAACATATCATGATAGTCTTAAATACTTCTTGGAACAAAGACTATCTTCAGAAGAACAACAAAAATGGGTGACCAAGATATTGGGTTATGATTTTGAAATTGTCTATAAAAAAAGGGAAGAAAACTTTTGTGGCAGATGCACTCTCAAGAAAGGATGAATATGTTGAGGCCTTTCTCTATGTTATCTCGATCATCCAACCTGATTGGATAATAGAAGCAAGGGATGAATGGAAGAATGACGAAAACGTGTGGACTCTCATTCAAAGGTTGCAACAGTATTTCAGTGCATCGAATACATTTACATGGAAAAATGATTCACTATGGTACAAAGATCGCTTATATTTATGTAAGAACTCCCAACTCAAACAAAAGGTACTATTGGAATTGTACACCTCTCCGGTAGGAGGGCACTCGGGATTTTTGAAAATCTACCATAGGGTCAAGAAGGAATTTTTTTGGGATGGCCTTAAAACTGATGTTCAAAGGTTTTTGGTAGAATGTTTGTTTTTCCAACAAAATAAGGTGGAAACAATTAAGACCATGGGTCTTTTACAACCATTATCCATCCCAACTCAGCACTGGGAGGAGGTTTCCATGGATTTCATCACAGCGTTACCGAAGTCTGAAGGAAAGAGTGTTATCATGGTGATTGTTGATAGAATGACCAAGTACGCACACGTTTGTGCACTCCCTCATCCCTTCAAAGCCAATACAGTTTCCACTGCATTCATGGAGACAGTTCAAAAGATACATGGAAGCCCAAAGATTATTGTAAGTGACAAAGGTCCCATCTTCACTAGACATTTTTGGACAGAATTATTTTCTTGTTTGGGTACTCAATTGGATCATAGCTCATCCTATCATCCTAAATTTGATGGACAAACCAAGATAGTGAACAAATGTCTGGAAGGCTAACTTCGTTGCTTTGTCTCTGATAAACAAACACAATGGTTCAAATGGTTACCATTGGCAGAATGGTGGTATAACACTTCCTTTCTTACTGCAACAAAAATGACACCATTTATGGCACTCTATGGATACCACCCTCCTTCCATCACTTCTTCTCTAAAAGAAAAATCTAAGTTTCAAGTAGTGGAAGATCACATCAAGAATCAACAACAAGTTCTCCAAATCTTAAAGGACAACCTGACCATGGCACAGAATCGCATGAAACAACACGCATATCAACATCATAGTGAAAGAAGTTTTGAAGTAGGGGGTTGGGTGTTTTTAAGACTATAAACATACAAACAAGTGTCCCTCAAGCAAGCCAAGAAGGATAATAAATTATCACCAAAGTACTATGGCCCTTATAAGGTGTTGCAAAATATTGGTACTATGGCATACAAATTGGATTTGCATGCATCTTCACGAGTACACCCAATTTTCCATGTTTTGTGATTAAAGAAGGTTATAGGTGACAAGATCCCAATTCAAACTATATTGCTAGAACTTGATGAGGAAGGAAAAATCATATTGGAGCCTGAAACCATCACTGACACAAGAATTTTCCAGCTGAGGAATAGATCCATTTCAGAGTATCCCATTAAATGGAGGAAACTACCAGTTGAAGATTCCGCTTGGGAAGACAAGTGTTTTATACAAAAGCATCCAGAGTTACTCGAGCGTTGAGGACAACACTTGTCTCAAGTCCCATCAAGGGGAGGGGCATGTTAAGCCCTAAATAGTGGGACATTACCCTTTAATTGGGGCATATTACATTAGTAATGTTATTTTCTTTATGTCGACTTGGGTCCATTAGTTGTAATTGTACCTCCTAGTCTCCTATATATACCAAGGAGACATTTTCATTTGGAATCATCTGGTATTTGGACATTTATGTGGTGTATAAGGAGGTTGCCCCCTCAAAGAGGCTTATTATCTGAATTTCCCTCTTTTTTAAGGTGTTGAGTACTTATTCTGAGGTTTTTCTATGCTATATTGCTATTTGGTTCTTAACATTTCTCTTTGGATTGCCTAGAAGATTGGGATGTTAAAAATTGAAATATTGATCATTTAGGTTTCTGTGGTGAGAGATTTGTTTAGAAATAGTTGGAAGAACCACAGTGTTTTTGATAGCTTGTCGACGTTTCGGATCCACAACAGGATCCATCTTCAAGACAAAAAAGCTTGAGGAAAAATAAGAGAGGAACCCTTAATAAATAATGATGAGGAGGGTGGAAAACTAAGGTYGGCTAAGTGAAACCCTAGGTTTGAGAAGATTTTTCAAAATAGGTATTTAATAGTGATTTAGTTAATTAATGAATTAAGTGGTTTAATTTGATAACGAGATGGTGTTAATATTATTAATATTAATTTTTATATTAATTATAGGTTAAATTTAGGGTTAATTTAAAGAGGTAGTATTAATATTATTATTGTTATATTAGTGGTTTAATTTGATAACCAGATGGTGTTTAATATTATTAATATTAATTTTTATGTTAATTATAGGTTAAATTTAGGGTTAATTTAATGAGGTAGTATTAATATTATTATTGTTATATTAGTGGTAGAAGATTATAAGTTGGAATCAATTAGGTTGGTCTTGAAATGGTTTAATTTTAATTATCCAGTAGATGTTGGTAATTAGTATTATGTTGGTTAAGGTTAAGTTAGGTTTAATATGTAAAAAGGTAATAATAATATTATTATTAATGTATGTCAAAGGGATTTTGATAAGGTATGTTGGTAAAAATTGGTTTTAATAAGGTTGGTTTTAATGATCAAGTTATGTTAAGGTTCGGGAAAAGTGAGGGTGTAAGTTCTATAGTTCTAAGGGTAAGGTTAATAATGCTTTCTTTCCCGAATGAGTGGGATCCAACTTTCACTAATCTCTAGGCCATTGTCTCTATTTAGGTTATCGAGATTTCTGATGATTTCGATTTCTTCTCTAATTCATCTTTTAAGGAGGTGGTCTTCTTTAGCTAAGATTTTGGTGTCCTCTAGGCATATATGATGCTTAGTTGTGAGAGAGTGTTTGGCTAGTGTTGAGGTGCGAGTTCATTCATTCTTGATGTCAGCACTATGCTCTTTAATCCTGGTGTTGAAAGAGCGGCCTGTTTCTCCAATGTAGCATTTGCCACAAGAACATTCTATTCTGTATACTCCTTTGAAATTATGTTGGTAAAGCTTGTCCTTAACAGATCTCATTTTCTGTTTGATGGTATTAAGTGGTCTGAATGAGGTAGCAATCTCCTTATTGTTTAGGATTTTTGCGATTTTATCAGTGACTCCTTGGATGTAAGGGAGGTAGGCGGTGAGGCTCGGGGTTTGGTTGTTTCTCTGTTGAGGTTTGTTATTTTCTTTTTCTTTTTCTAGGGCTTTATTTATTGCGTTCTCAATCTCTTTTTCCTTGTAACCTATGTTTTTGAAGACTTTGTGAAGGTGATTTTTCTCTTGTTCTAGGTGTTCTTTATCTGAAATCCTTATGGCTCTAGTGGATAAGGTGTTAAGAATTCCCAATTTTTGGTTGGGGTGATGATGGGAACTGGCATGAAGGTAGTTTTCGGTGTGGGTGTTTTTTCTGTAAACTGAATGTCCTGATTTACCATCTTATTTTCTGTTTATTAGTATGTCAAGGAAAGGGATGGTATCATTTTCTTCACGTTCCATTGTGAATTTAATGTATTTGGATAAATTGTTGATGTGATGGAAGAAATTATTTAGCTCTTCTTCCCCATGTGGCCAAATTGCATTAGTATCATCAACGTAACGTTTCCATCTTAATGGTTTCAGAGGATAGGAATCTATGGCTTTCTTCTCAAAGCTTTCCATGTAAAGGTTGGAAATGATGGGGGAAAGAGGAGAGCCCATGGCCACGCCACTAGTTTGTTCATAGAATTCACCTTGATAGCTAAAGAATGTGGAGCGAAGACAAACCTCAGCTAGTTTCGCTGTTACTGGATCAACTACCTCTTTGACAAGTAGGATGGCCTCATTAAGAGGGATCTTAGTGAATAGAGAGACAACGTCAAAGCTTATGAGGGTGTCATTAGGTTTTATTTTCTCATTTTTAATAGTGTTAATGAAGTCGTTTGAGTATTTTATGAAGGAGTCGGTGTGAACTACTAAGGGGCCTAGAATTTTAGCAACATATTTGGCAAGCTCATAGGTGGGTGATCCTATCGTATTGACTATCGGTCTAAGAGGGATTCCTTCCATATGGATTTTTGGTAGGCCATAAATTCTCGAGGTGATCTCATTGGTGGGAAGCAATCTCTTTTTCGTCTTCTCATCTAAGTTGGAGTTATTGATGGCTTTCTTTACTTCTTTTATTATCTTTTTAATGGGGTTCTTTGGAATCTTAATGTAACTACCACACGATAGGTGTTCATTCATTTTGGTGATGTAGTCTTTTTTATTCATAATGACCGTGGCGCCACCCTTATCTGCTTTGAGATATTGTTCACTTTCCACTATTGTTTTGTTCTATATTTCATAACAACCCTAAGGATGAAAATTTAGAAGATTAATATCTAGAAAGTGTCTTGTCAAAAAGATGAAATTTATGTCTTTCATTAAAGTCTAAGACAATAGAAATTTCTACAAGGTATCAAAGCTTGACGTGGTTGATATTGCTCACATATTAGTCTAGTGTAAGAGGGAGCTTACATTTCCATTGGAGATTACCTAAGAGAGGTATTGACCTTGTTTGAGATTGTTGGGTGTCATACCCTAGCTTGCTTGGGAGAAGCATTTAAACCCTTAAAAGTGTTTTTTCTACTTCATATATTATTGATTGTGTGCACTTGAGACTTGTTCAAGATGTGTAAGGAAGCCAAGTGAAGAGAATCATTCTTAATTATATAAAGAATCATTTCATCCTTAGATGTATGATATCTTTGTGCCCATGTAAAAATATCGCCACATTTTGGAGATCAATATACTAATTCTACTATTATAATATATACAATTGTATTTTAATCTAGAAAAAAGAAAGGTGCTATAAGTATAATATCACCTTAGTAAATAATCAAAGTCCACATAAAAGCCATTGAATTATTAACACGAGATAGACAAGAAAACTAACTTTAATTGCAAAGAAATATGTTCACAATATTACACTTACACAAGAAACTTCACGTACAAAACCAACTTTGACCATAGTCATAATAGGTGCCATTTGAATGAGGTAAATTAAAAGTTAAAAACCTTAGACACACGATATAACATAGTATTATACCATGGTTTCCCTAAACAAATGGGGAAATGAAGGTGGTCATGCTCCCTTTCCATGTACATGTTAACTAGATGCTTCCTCTTTGTATTTTTCTCATTTATATTATTTGTACAATTTACAAAACTCGTAAAAATTTATGTTTCATTGTCATACTGATTTTCCATGCTATTAGCCTTGCAAACGTTTTTTTAAAGATTAATCCATGTTACTTTAACTTCCAACTTCATTTTAAACATTTTAATCCTTTTAATATATTGTTAAATTTATCTTAAAAAATATTATATATTTTTTCAAATCAACTTAAATAAAAATTTATTAAAAAATGAAAAATAATGTAACTTTAATTGTAGAAGAGATTTCTTAATAATTTATTATTTTCTTGCTATGATTGATATTTTTTAGATGGAGTATAATAGTAAGAATAAGGAGGATATACGAGAAATTGACATGACGATTATATGGGTGGAATTCTCTTAAGTTAATAAATATTTGTCCTATGAGCATCGTATAAATAAAATTATGTGTTTTTGGAACAATTAATGAGTCTTAGGCTTCTAATCATGTTAGGAGGAAGGAAACAAACATATTTGGGTATGTAAGATGTATTTATGGCTACTGGGTCATGTACATGGTCCAAAACAACCAAACAAGTACTTTAAAGGGAATCTTTATCCTGTGAATGTCATATGGACCCTGTTGGAGCCGCCCTTGTTTTATTTTTTACCTTGCATAATTTTCAATTTTTTGATACTTGAAATCTAAAGATTGATTTTCTTTTTTCCCCTCGAAACTTTGAAAGCTCTGCAACCTTGTCGATTAAGCAGTGATGCTTTCTCTACCCTCAAAACAAGTTCACTTTCTTAAGAATGTCGCTCTCTTTGTTTTACTTTGGGATCTCGCAGGTCGGATAATTTAACTCATGAATTTACACGTCCTGAGTCACGAAACGGCGAAGTCTTTTTAAATTTTCGCTCAAGACAGTAACCAGGGTAAAATCTTTTAACCCAGTGATTAGACGTCGTCGGGGTTTCGTGCCTTGGCGGTCACTAAGTTTGAATTTTTATTTTTACATCTCTGAGAGACGAGAACACGAGGTTCTTTCGGGATAACCCTGGTCAAGAATTAAAGGTAAAAAGCTAACCTTGGTTAAATCTGTTCTCGACATCTCGCCACTCGGCACTATCTTTTCGAAAGTTATGGTGTCTAAAACCCCAACTCACGAAGTCGCAACGTAATTATAGCAAGATTAATTAGTCGCCTAATCTAAGATTTTCTCCCCTTAATTGAGTCTTAATTATCGTCATCTCGCAGTTTCGCGACTCGGCATACTAATCTCCTAAAAACTTGTCTTCGAAGCTCCGAGTCGTGATATGGTGAATAAATTGATTATAGAATTAATAATGTTCCAAATCACGATTACTTTTAATTAATCCAAAATCGGTCCTCGCCATATCGCGAGTTGAAGACTCAAAAAGTTAAAAGGAAATCCATGATGCAGCGAAAAGCGAGAAAGTTATTAACGTTGCTAAGTTTTGATAATTTAAAATAAAGCAAGATATGTCCCGTGCATCGATGCTTGCACATTTCTCGAGGTAGACATCCCTCTCCCTACTCCGACTGATCGTCAGACCACCAAACATTGATGACATTAATGGACAATCGGAGCGAATCCACGAATAATAAGATCGGATTTTTACGAAATAAATTTGTTTCTAATTGCGATTTGACAGACTTATGTCGAAAAGTACAGAATTTTCAAATATATACAGGAGTTTCATTTTATTTTAATGAAAACATTTTCATAAGCGCACAGAGCTCGTCATTCTTCGAGTGAACTAATTTCTGCATGTATACACAGGTCCATCACAAAAGAGAGAAAATGAAAACTGCGGCCATGGCTCCGCGGAAAGCAGCAAAGGCGAATGTCAAAGTCACGGGACAAGGCTCAGATAATGTTGCCGATACTTCACCCCGAAGTGTCAAGTCGATCCCTGACTGGTCATTTGTTTCAAATGTTCTGCAAGCAGAGTTGGTAGATTACTCAGATGACTCTGATGACATCAAAAAGGATAATCTACACACCAAGTACAATATAATCGTCCAATCCGGGATGCACAGAGTAGCAACCAGGCCATGGTTGCTTCCGTATTACGACATGATCCGGTGGGCGTTGGACCACGTAGACTTACCTACCAGGATGATCATGAACAGCCAGCGAGTTACTGTCGGGACTTTTAGGCCCGAGCATATACAAACTATGTACAAGCTACCTTTGAATTCTGAATATACATATGGTGTCGAGTTCCTAGAGGAATTCAAAGAGAAAGAGTGCACCCAGTACGACAAAACCATGCCCAGTTTGATTAAAGATTGGGTTTCGCACGCCGCGAAATTCAGAGCAAATGACCAGGGTGTATATTCTATCGCTTCTTTGGAGCCACAGTATAAATATGTGGCCATGATGACATGCCGACTATTTGGGAGAGAAGACACATCGCATTTCTACATCGCGTCGGTGCCTCTCATGTTTCGGGTTGCAGAAAGTTACTCGTTTAATTTGGAAAAGATGCTCTCAGATAGTTTGGCTAACAAGGTCACAGAGTATCGGGAGCAGAAGACAAGTGGGAAACCGTCCTTGTTTTTCATGTCAGCATATATCATGAACACGGTATGTTCCATGACACCATTCCCTTTGATGAGTTGGGCTTGGAATCCAGTCCAAGAAAAACTCGTGCATGAGTATCATGACAAACTATGGGAGAATAAAGCAGAAAAGTTCACATATGAGATTTTTAACTGGGTGATGGTACCCCTGCATATCGCCATTTTTGGGCACCCACCACCTCGCGTCTCAGACAACATTTCAACAGGTCTGAGTGGCATAGCAGATTGGTATGTGGATGCAAATTTTTCGTATTTCAGAGTCTTCGGGGCTTCTGTTCCTCCTCACGCACTGCCCTTATTCATCCCTGAAAAGCTGGCTTGTCGAGAGGTCGCCTGGAAAATGGTAATTGGAGGAGTGAGCAAAGAACTCAAGGGTTACTCAAAGAAGGTATGGCCTTCTTTTCCCATTCGGTTGAATTCCTATTCTTTATTAGATTTCGGGCATGCCAAAGCTGAGGATGCTGCCCTGGAGGACCTAAGTTTGGTCACTATCGAAATTAAGAAACATGATCCACAGAGGGTTGTGAGAAACCATTTGGCTCATTGTGGGCTCAAGAGATTTGAGCATGAAAATTCACCCTCGGACGACGTTTTCCGAGGGGCGAGATCTTATGAAGAAGTGCTAGGTCGAATCCAATCATTAGCACCCAAGGACACAGCATCAATATTAAAATTCCAGGAACATAGACGAAGATGTCTCCCTGCTGTGTTGGGAGGTTCGGCTGCTTCCGAGACAAAATAGAGGATGCTAAAGATTCTGAGGACGCAATTCCTAACCTTGGAAAACACCAGGAAGGCGAACAAATGAAGAATCCCGAAGCATAAGAGAAGACTCTGGACCCGCCAAGGGAACAATGTTCGGAGGCTGAAGTGAAAACTCCAGGCCCACCAGGTGAAAAAAAGCCGGAGACGGAAACAGAGGCTCTAGGTACGCCAAAGGAGCAGAATCTCCTCGGTACTGCAAAAGATTCGGCAAAACAAATAGGAGAGCCCATTACCTCGGTCACACCCTTGCAGTCAGTATAGGGAAATGTCGGCGAGGGATGGATATTTAATGAAGAACTGAGGCCCATAAGGTCAGAGGAACTCCCTCCAAATGAGTTATTTTTTGATAAAAAGAGGAAGGCGGTAGTGAAAAGAGAGTTCTATCAAGAAGGAGAGTCCACTGCAAAAAAATATAAAATCATGACCGATGGAAAAATAAGAAAAGTAACCAACTCGCCACTGAAATCACAGGAACGCTGGGGGCATATGCTTCAACAAATCAATTCTCAGTTGGGATTTTGAATAACCAACTAAAAAGGAAAAATCGCCTAATCAGGACCCTCGAGGCTAGATAGGCTACAACTGCAGAAAATGCTAAAGGTCAAGCCAGTATGGAGATAGAACAAGCCAGAGTGGCTGACAAAAATGAAATAGAAATGATCAAGACCAATCTTGAGCAAGCACAGTTGGTAGTCCGATATGGTAGAGTGCAAGCTAGCCAACAGAGAAATCTGATTGAACAATTGCAGGCTCGGGCAAAAATCGTCGAGAGCCGAGAAATAGACATCGGCAGGTTTAAATCTCGAGCCAGTGAGATTCGGAGCAAAATCTTTTCGGTATAGTAGAATTTGCTTGCCAGGATAGGAGAGATCTAGGAGAACTATCGGTTGGTGAATCAGGTGTCCAGGAACTTGACTGCCAAGGAAAGTGAGGCCGAAGTGGCTCGGGTCACTTTTTAGGATGCAGTAATCGACACAAATAACAAGGTGTCGGCAGACGCTCCTGGGCTTGCCATCCTTGAACAAACCAGAGGCAATATTTTATTGAAAGATTGGGAGCATAACATTGCCCTAGGAAAGGAACAAGTCAAAAAGGTAACCCACTCTTTGGAAGAATCTTTTAACTCCATAGATGGCGATTTGTTGGATATTGACATTGGAGGCGATGCAGAAGCATTGATGCAAATAAATGTGGAGCAGATCTCACTCGATCTGAAGGAAAATAATGAGAGAGATTCGACTGATATCTCTCAGATTGATATGGTAGACATGTCCCGAATTGATAAGCATTTGATCTAGTCCAACGTGCAATTAAGTGCCCTCGACATCGTCGATGCACAAATGGGGGACAAGCTACAGCAGTTAGCTCGAGAGTGTTACTTCACCGAAGCTAGCTGTCAAGTGGAACCTTCGCAGCTCGTATCTCAGTATGTGGACAAATGTATCGCCTGCACTGAATCCGCGTGGAGACGAGCACATGGCACCAATTGAAAATAGAGTAGGAGAAAGGGAGCAATTGCGCGCCTCTCGGTTGTAACCGAATTTGTGTAACTTTTGAAATTTTAACTGATCTGTAAAATTGTATAAATGTATCACAGAAAGAAGTAAACAGGGCTGGAATTTTTTGTGTGCTGATTGTAATAGATTTTTTTTCATTTGAGAAGTTAATACAAGCAAATCTGGAGATTCTCGATTCCATCAAGTCTGTGTTACAAGTTTGTTTCTTCGTGTTTCATGTTTCATTTCATTCCATTATTCATAATTGATGTTCTTCGTTATACTTTAGTAAGACCACTACTATAATGAAATGATTTCAGTTTTCTGTAATTGCTTATTGTCTTTCCTCTACACCAGCTATCAGTGGGTGTAAGACCAATCTATACTTTCAGAATTCTATATATATTTTTGCTATGTCAGTTATTTCCTTACTAATTTCCTCTTCTGTTGATATGTGAGTTTTCTCTTTGACAAGAACCTTGCGTTATATGCAGCTAAATGTTTTTCTCTAACCTCACATCCTTATATTAGAATATAATACAGTTACGGGAAAGAGCCTTCAATTTGCATTCCTATTTTATTCTTAAAAATTATAAAGTTCTCTTTTATTCGACCAAATCGAGACAACGTCTAATCTCTTTTTGAATCCTTTCCTACTCTTATTGTTCCTCAATGAATGTCCCTGCAACAAACATATTGCTTTCAACCTTTTTGACATAATCCTGAAAACTGCTAATAATCGGGAGGAACTTGAACGTTCATGGGCAGCCATTGAACAAGATATAACTACTCAGGAACAGTTGGAAGCTAGACGACGCGAACGTAGAAATCTTCCCTAGTTTCCTTTACCGAAGGTTGACATTACCCTCTTATCCATCTTTAACCTACTTTCGGATGCCTTGACACTGTACTTTTAAGCCTTAAGTACAGACTCAGGAACAACATCTTTCTAGCGCTGTTGCCGGGGACCGAAGTTACGAAATCATTTTCCCTGGGAAAACGAAATTTATTTCGTTGAAAGTATTACTCTTTGATAGTGAACATAGGGTACACACAGTTTTAAGGATTTTTCAATCTTTCACTTGGAGACTCCACGAAAACTTAAACTGGCATCTGGTAGAAAGAGTACCAGACAAAACCCGGATGGCAAGCTGATTACGCCTGTTACTGATCTCGAAATTTTTTTAAGGGTGAGAGGCTCGCTTGAGCCAACCACTGCAGTTTATAAGCCTAAAAACCCATCTTTAAAGACTAAATGCCATTAAAAACCTTCTACTTCATGAAGTCCTCTGTTTGATACCAAAGATCCGACGACAAACTACTCTGATGTTAGGAGTGAGATTCATTCGACTTCCCCATCCGTACACAAGGGAAAGGGTTCTCTAGAAAGTTCATCCGGACGGGTCCGAACTTGGTTTCGGAGCCTCCCTGTAACTTCTATCCGGACATATGACGCTTTGGAAGATGCTTTCCTCAGACAATGGGGATAGCGAAAAGATCACTTATATTACCTTACCGAGTTTGGGTCCCTAAAGAAAAAGAACTCAGAAACAGTTATGGAATTTATTCTGAGATTCAAAAAACTGTATAATAAGATTCCAGCCGCAATTAAACCATCCAAACCCTCAACCAAAGTAACCTTTGCGGGAGATTTCGAGCCAGATTTCGCACTACTTTTGCGAGAAAGAAGAGGAGCCACCCTAAATAGAATGCAAGACGATGCTGTCGAAATAGAATCTAATATGATGGCTTCAGGTAAATTAAAGGCTAAAGTAGAAACAGTCAACCGCGAGAATAGACGCTATAGGGAACCAGTGGGTCCTTCGAGCTCAAATAGATATACTAATGATAGAGTAGATGATATGGCCCGAATAATCAAAGAACTGTCCAACAAAATCTCTAGGATGGAGTTGGACCAGGTTAAAGCTGATTCCTCTAATAAAAAGGACTTCAGGAGAAACCCAAATCCCCAAAATCAATAGAGACCAATAAAGAACGAATATCAAAAAATACAAGCTCCACTAAAAAACAAAAAATTTATAGGAGCAAACGACCTCCAGGATTTCAGAGATTTGGAAGATGAAGTCGCGGATTTCGGTGATGAATGTTTGCAGCCATATCTGACTCGTGAAGACTATGAAAAATCTTTGAATACCCCACAACCATCAAATGAGGATGAAGAAGGTGATCACACTAATCTCTATGTATCTCAACCAGAAACATAAATGATAATGGTTGAGTTTCAACCAAAGTACAACCTAAGATCTAATAATAAGCCCAGCTCAATGGATCAACCTAAGATAATCCTTCAAAGGGGTCAAGCTCATGAACCTCCTTCGGAAGAGACCTTGTTACCCAGCAACAAAACCAAGGTAGTAAGCACTCGAGAGTCCGAGGATAAAAAAGTTGAAACTCAAACACAAGAAACCGAACCAGTAGATAAAGTTATGACTCCAACTAGGATCACGAGTGATAAAGTGATCCAGACAAGTAAGTCAGAAAGAAAAAACTCGGAAGTCTCGACCAAAGAAATAGACAAGGTAAATGCATATTTCAGTTTTGAAAATGAGTTAAACAAAATTAAGATACCGATTCCTTTGGTAGAATTAGCAAAAAATCCCACTTATCGGAAACAAATTGCCAAAGCAATGGGTGTCTATGAGCTAGAAAGTCAGTCTGATGTTATAAACCTGGAAGATGACAGACCTAACATCACCTTTGGTCCTCATTTTGAAGGGTCCAAAGACCACATTGCTCCCTTTTATATTACCCTGAATATACATGATCAGTTACTACATAATTGTATGTTAGACTCAAGGGCTTCTCATAATGTTATGCCCAAGATAATAATGAACAAGTTGGGTCTCCAGATTACAAGACCTTATGGAAAGCTATACTCTTTCGATTCAAGAAAGGTTAAATGTATGGGGATGATAAAAGATCTGGTAGTTACCCTGGCTCAAGTCCCAGTCAAGAGTATCCTGATGGATGTGGTTATCGCAGATATTCTTCCCAAATATGGCATGCTGCTATCTATATCTTGGGCAGCCAAGTTGGGGGGTTCTCTACAGTTGGACATGACATATGCCACCATCCCTATTTTCAGTGGTCAGTTCACTCGTTTGTACAGAGAAACAAGATTAGCATATACAGTCAGTGACCCTCAAAACCCAAATAACTTTCCCATTTACATTGCAGATCAAGATCTGGGGAATTGCATACTGTCTTTTGATGATGGTTTAGATGGGTGTCCAGAGGAACTCGATATGAAGCAAGAAGAGACAAGCCTTTTCACAGAAGATCTGTGTAACATCGGAGTTTGGAAAATGTATTTCGATGGTGCCTTATGTTTTGAAGGGGCAGGTGCGGGAGTGCTCTTAGTGGCTCCCGAAGGTAAGTTCGTTGTTCCTTTCTCTTACCGACTGCAGTGGGACATAGATTAAACTAATAATGTATATGAATATGAAGCATTGATTTTAGGATTAGAGGCTGCGAAAAGGCTAAATATAAAAAACCTGGAAGTTTATGGTGATGCAGAGATAATAGTTAAACAAATAAACCGACAGTACCTAGCCAAGCATCCCAGACTAAGAACGTACAAAAATTGTGCTTGGGATTTGATGGAGAACTTTTTCTCATCTGTAAAGGTCCATTTTATCCCTCGCGTAGAGAATCTACATGGTGACACATTGGCCAAGGAAGCTTCAACCTTTTCTCCTCCCAGGATCGTCAAACTGAAATATCACATTGAAATCAGATACAAACCCTCTATACCAGACAATATCTGACACTAGCAGGTCTTTGAAGATGATGAACAAATTCAGAAATTTCTTATAGCAGTAGGTGAGTTCTCTGAAACTCATCCAGACCAAGAGAATCAAAATGACTCGATGTGGATTATGCAAGAAGGTGAAGATCCTAAAACCTTTCGAGAAAAAATAGCGGATCATCGTATGTTGGACCTTAAAAGAAACCAAATTCCGAAAGGCTTAATTCCTTTAGAGATACTTTTTGATCAGAACGACATACCTGTGAAATCCACTTTGCAGCGCCAACCAGAAGAAGTGGAGGACTACGATATAGGAACTGAAAAGGAATCCAGGATAGTAAAAATATCTAAGTTCCTCCCTCCCAAGGTAAAAGTTCAGTACAAAGACCTACTCAGACAGTACAAAGATGTTTTCGCTTGGTCCTATGATGAGCTTAGAACGTATGATACTTCCATAATTGAGCACAAGATACCTTTGAAGCCCAGGGTCAAGCCGTTTACGCAAAAGATTAGGCAAATTAACCCCATTTTGTTGCCCGTGATTGAAAAGGATGTTAAAAAGCTTTTAAATGCGAAAATAATCGTACCTCTGAGGTACTCAGACTGGGTGGTAAATTTGGTCCTGGTCAGGAAAAAGAACGGAGAAATCAGACTGTGTGTGGATTTCTAAAACTTGAATAGGTCCTATCTTAAGGATAATTATCCCCTCCCCAAAATGGACCATGTCCTAGAAAAGGTAGTTGGAGCAAATCGAATGTGTATGATAGATGGGTTCTCAGGGTACAACCAAATCGCCATGAACGAGCAAGACAGAGAAAAAACTGCTTTCACCACACCATGGGGTACATTCATGTATGACAAAATGTCGTTTGGTTTGATGAATGCAGGGTCTACATTCCAGCGCGCTATGGACATCGCTTTCTTAGGAGAAAGAGACAAGTTCATAGTCATCTACCTTGACGATTTGACGGTTTTCTCTAAAACCGATGAAGAACATTTGATACATCTAAAACAGACTTTCGAAATGTGCCACAGGTATGGTCTGTCTTTGAACCCAAAGAAATCACATTTCGCTATGCAGGAAGGTAAGCTTCTGGGACATATCGTATCTAAGGATGGGATCAAGATTGATCATAAGAGGATTGAAGCAATAGAAACTATAAATATTCCTAGAAACATAAAAGAAATTCAATATTTCTTAGGTACAATAAAATTTTTACGAAGGTTTATCCCAAATTTTGCTGAGATTGTCAATTTGATCACAGGAATGTTGAAGAAAGATAGCAAAGTAAATTGGATGACCGAGGCTAAAGCATTATTCGCGCATATGAAAAAAGTCATCAGCGAGGCACCTGTGTTAGCAAGCCCAGATTACTTGAAATATTTCCTCATCTTCTTATTTGCTTCTGAACATACTATCACCGCGGTGCTCCTGCAAAAGGATGACAAAGGCTTCGAACGACCAATCGTGTTTTTTAGCAAGAGCCTTAGAGACGTCGAACTAAAGTATGACATAATAGAAAAACAGGCGTATGCAATGGTGAAAGTGCTAAAAGCATTCAGAACCTATGTACTGCATTAAAAAATTATCGCGTACGTGCCAACCAGTGCTGTGAAAGATATATTGGTACAACCAGATAGTGACAGAAAACGAGGGCGCTGGCTCGCTAAAATACAAGAATTCGATCTGGAAGTCAAGATGACTAAATTGATAAAGGGGCAGGGTCTGTCCAAACTCTTGGCTGAGTCGAATCTTAGAGCTCTTGATATTAATTGCCTCCAAGAGGAAGACGAAGACGCACATCTGAACGAGCCAGATGACCAGACAGGTCCAAGCAAGGTCAAAGAAAATTTCATATCGTCAAGCTGGTATAAAGACATAGTGTTCTACTTGTTAAACCTGAAATGTCCAAATGAACTATCACCAACCAAATGCAAAACTTTAAGACTCCATGCTGTAAAATATTGCATCGCCGAAAATCAGCTATACTGGAAGGATCCACTCGGGTTCCTACTAGTCTGTTTGGTTGATTTGGAAACTCCACGGGTTATAGAAGAATTTCATGAAGGGGTCTGTGGAGGAAACCATGCATGGAGAGCCACAACCTACAAGATCTTGAGGGCCGGATACTATTGGTCGAAACTATTTTCGGACGTCAATGCCAAAGTGCGTGCCTGCAACCTGTGTCAAATATTCGCTGGTAAACAGAAACTCCCTGCACTACCACTCGTTCCAGTCAAAACTGAAGCCCCATTTCAACAATGGGGACTATATTTCATAGGGGAAATTAATCCCCATTCCAGTGCTAAGCATAAGTGGATCGTAACAACCACAAATTATTTTACAAAGTGGGTGGAAGCCATTCCAACCAAAAGGGCAACATACTCGGTGGTGATCGACTTCTTGGAACATAATATCCTATCAAGATTCGGGTGTCCCCGAAATATTGTTACCGACAACACCGAGGCTTTCAAGTCCATGGCTATGATCAACTTCTGTCAGAAGTACAATATCTTTCTCGGCCATTCCACTGCTTATTACCCCTAGGGAAATCGGCTGGCCGAATCATCCAACAAGAGACTGGTAAACATAATCAAGAAAGTACTGGATGAAAATAAAAGGCCCTGGAATGTGCACTTGAAGTACGCATTGTGGGCAAACCGCATCAGCACTAAAAAGTCTATCGACATTTCGCCGTTTCAAATGGTCTATGGGATAGAGGCGGTTCTACCTATAAACTTAGCGTTGCCAGTAATGAAATTATGGCAGGATTAGAATGAAGAACCCAATCATGTAACCAGGAGAATAAATCAGCTGATCGAGGTTCAACAGCATAGAGTGGAGGTTGATGAGAAAATGCAGAAGTACCAGGACGATATGAAAGAATTGTTAGACCTCAAGGCAAAAGATAGAGAATTCCTCCCCGGTGACTTAGTATTAAGATGGGATACGAGAAGTGAAGAAGCCGCGAACATGGTAAATTTGACCACCTCTGGTATGGACCATTCAGGGTCTCGGCTCCGGAAGGGAAAAACTCCTTCCTGTTGGAGAACATCGATGGAGAAGTCCTCAACGCCCTTGTCAATGGGCGATATTTGAAAGATTACATGACATAACATTTGTAAAAAAAAATAAAAAAATTGTAAATAATTAAATTTCATGTCTGTTCATACATATATTTTCACTTGAACATTTACTTTTAAATTTTTGGTTTTTTGTTCCTAAACTCTCGATACATTTCTAATAAGATTCACATTTGCTTTTTACAGGATTCCAGCTGCAGACAAAACTAGCAGGAAAAGTAATTTGCAGATCGATGTTAGAAATAGAGCGGCATAAAACAGGTGATACCTAAAATAGTTTCGTATTGCGCAAAGAAAATGAAATAAAAAGGTAAAAATAAACTTTTTCAAAAATTTATGTTATGAAAGACTGTTAAGGGAAATCAAGGTAACATCTTTCAAATGGTAATACAAAATGTTAGACAGGAGGATCATTGCTTGGTTTGATAATTTTTGTTTTAAAATAAGTTGAATGATACACTAAATCAAAAGTGGGCAGTTGAAATAAACTATTCCCGAATTTATCTACAAGAGTCAGTCTCGAGTTGTTTCGACCCCCATATTTTCAGTCAATGAATCATTTCTTTGTATCCTGTCTATCTTCGGGTCAAACTTTTAGCAAGTAACCGTCTTCCCGAGTTATTGTGAAGGGATAAAAGTATTTCATTTTTAACCTCAGGGGTTTCGAAACAGATCTTGATAGGAAAGATGGTCTTCACAACTACTTGATCTCCTGCTAAGCGAAGGAACGTTTAGAGCGATCCTAACTTTCCTAGGTTTTTCAACAGCTTCGGAAGAATCAAAGCTTGCTCGAACATGATGTCCCTTAAAAATTTATTATTTTCCCCTGTCTCCCTAAGAACGAAGGTGTTGTGAAGGTCAAAGGAATATTGATACCGAGTAATCAAAATAAGTTGACAGACCTCTGATACAAGATATTACATAGATATCAGCCCTGATACAAACTGATTGCCCCCATCTTCATGCTTTAAAAGTAAATTATAAGACAGGTGGTGAAAGGAAATTCAGAAATGATTACCCCCACCTAGTCCAAGAAGACGATGAAAGGAAATTCAAAAATGATTGCCCTCGTCTCAGCGTTTAAAAGCATAAATCTTTTTCGAAGTGGTGAAAGGAAATTCAGTGAAAGGGGCCAGACAACTTCACCAGGGTACTGAACAGGCTCGCTAGCAGTGAAGCAATGTCTGAGATATCTGTAAGGCTGTTATACATGAATATGATTCTACTCTGGTAACCAATACTTTCTAAAAACCTGATCAACACTCGAAATTCAGACGGGACTTCCCGATTTAAAAATATATAATATCATTCTTTTGATGCAAGCTGAGAATCACAAGATTTGTTGAATCTCCTAGGGTCATTTAGATTGTCTTAAAACATCCCCAAAGTTAGTAGTGGGAAAGGGAAAACTGTGAAAGGGACTACAGCCGTGTTTGGAAAGAGTATCTAATTTTGAAAAAACTTCTCGAGGTAAAAAATGAAGTCTTTTCTCCCCTTCTATCCTTTTCCTTGAGTTTTTTCCACTTGTTTTTATCTTATGACTCCATTTACCCAATATTGGCACGTGGTCTACTGTTCTTCCCACCTCATAGGAAGGCGGGATCCCTAGTTGGAGCCTATGTTTGAGCCGCCCTTGTTTTATTTTTTACCTTGCATAATTTTCAATTTTTTGATACTTGAAATCTAAAGATTGATTTTCTTTTTTCCCCTCGAAACTTTGAAAGCTCTCCAACCTTGTCGATTAAGCAACGATGCTTTCTCTACCCTCAAAACAAGTTCACTTTCTTAAGAATGTCGCTCTCTTTGTTTTACTTCGGGATCTCGCAGGTCGGATAATTTAACTCATGAATTTACACGTCCCGAGTCACGAAATGGCGAGGTATTTTTAAATTTTCGCTCAAGACAGTAACCAGGGTAAAATATTTTAACCCAGTAATTAGACTTCATCGAGGTTTCACGCCTCGGTGGTCGCTAAGTTTGAATTTTTATTTTTACAGCTCCGAGAGCCAAGAACACGAGGTTCTTTCGGGCTAACCCTGGTCAAGAATTAAAGGTAAAAAGCTAACCTTGGTTAAATCTGTTCTCGGCGTCTCGCCACTCGGCACTATCTTTTCGAAAGTTATGGCATCTAAAACCCCGACTCAGAAAGTCGCAACGTAATTATAGAAAGATTAATTAGTCACCTAATCTAATATTTTCTCCCCTTAATTGAGTCTTAATTATTGTCATCTCGCAGTTTCATGACTAGGCATACTAATCTCCTAAAAACTTGTCTTCGAAGTTCCGAGTCGCGATATGGTGAATAAATTGATTATAGAATTAATAATGTTCCAAATCATGATTACTGTTAATTAAGCCAAAATCGGTCCTCGCTGTCTCACGAGTTGAAGACTCAAAAAGTTAAAAGGAAATCCACGATGCAGCGAAAAGAGAGAAAGTTATTAACGTTGCTAAGTTTTGATAATTTAAAATAAAGCAAGATATGTCCCGTGCATCGAAGCTTGCACGTTTCCCTAGGTAGCCATCCCTCTCCCTACTCCTACTGACCGTCAGACCGCCAAACATTGATGACATTAATGGAGAATTGGAGTGAATCCATGAATAACAAGATCGGATTTTTATGAAATAAATTTGTTTCTAATTGCGACTTGACAGATTTATTTCGAAAAGTACAGAATTTTCAAATATATACAGGAGTTTCATTTTATTTTAATGAAAACCATTTTCATAAGCGCACAGAGCTCGTCATTCTCGGAGTGAACTAATTTCTACATGTATACACAGGTCTATCACAGAAGATCCAAAACGCAAACTGTGGCCATGGCTCCGCGGAAAGCAGCAAAGGCGAATGTCGAAGTCGCGGGACAAGGCTTAGATAATGTTGCCGATACTTCACCCCGAAGTGTCGAGTCGATCCCTGACTGGTCATTTGTTTCAAATGTTCTGCAAGAAAAGTTGGTAGATTACTCAGATGACTCTGATGACATTGAAAAGGATAATCTACACACCAAGTACAAGATAATCGTCCAATCCAGGATGCACAGAGTAGCAACCAGGCCACGGTAGCTTCTGTATTATGACATGATCCGGTCGGCGTTGGACCACGTAGACTTACCTACTAGGATGATCATGAACATCCAGTGAGTTACTATCGAGACTTTTAGGCCCGAGAATATACAAACTATGTACAATCTACCTTTGACTTCTGAATATACATATGGTGTTGAGTTCCTAGAGGAATTCAAAGAGAAAGAGTGCACCCAGTACGACAAAACCATGCCCAGTTTGATTAAAGATTGGGTTTTGCGCGCCACGAAATTCAGAGCAAATGACCAGGGCGTATATTCTATCGCTTCTTTGGAGCCACAGTATAAATATGTGGTCATGATGACATGCCGACTATTTGGGAGAGAAGACACATCGCATTTCTACATCGCATGGGTGCCTCTCATGTTTCGGGTTGCAGAAGGTTGGTCGTTTAATTGGGCAAAGATGCTCTCAAACAGTTTGGCCAACAGGGTCACAGAGTATCAGGAGTAGAAGGCAAGTGGGAAACCGTCCTCGTTTTTCATGTCAGCATATATCATGGACGCGGTATGTTCCATGACACCATTCCCTTTGATGAGTTGGGCTTGGAATCCAGTCCAAGAAAAACCCGTGCATGAGTATCATGAAAACTATGGGAGAATAAAGTAGAAAAGTTCACATATGAGATTTTTAATTGGGTGATGGTACCCCTGCATATCGCCATTTTTGGGCACCCACCACCTCGCGTCTCGGACAACATTGCAACAAGTCTGAGTGGCATAGCAGATTGGTATGTGGATGCAGAGTTTTTGTATTTCAGAGTCTTCGAGGCTTCTGTTCCTCCTCACACACTGCCCTTATTCATCCCTGACAAGCTGTCTTGTCGAGAGGTCACCTGGCAAACGATAATTGGAGGAGTGAGCAAAGAACTCAAGGGTTACTCAAAGAAGGTATGGCCTTCTTTTTCCATTCGGCTGAATTCCTATTCTTTATTAGATTTCGGGCATGCCAAATCTGAGGCTGCTGCCCTGGAGGACCTAAGTTTGGTCACTATCAAAATTAAGAAACATGATCCACAGAGGGTTGTGAGCAACCATTTGGTTCATTGCGGGCTCAAGAGATTTGAGCATGAAAATTCACCCTCGGACGACATTTTCTGAGGGGAGAGATCTTATGAAGAAGTGCTAGCCTGAATCCAATCATTAGCACCTGAGGACACAGCATCAGTATTAAAATTCCAGGAACATAGACGAAGATGTATCCCCGCTGTGTTGGGAGGTTTGGCTGCTTCCGAGACAAAACAGAAGGATGCTGAAGATTCCGAGGACACAATTGCTAACCTTGGAAAACACCAGGAAGGCGAACAAATGAAGGATCCCAAAGCATAAGAGAAGACTCCGGACCTGCCAAGGGAACAGAGTTCGGAGGCTAAAGTGAAAACTCCAGGCCCACCAGGTGAACAAAAGCCAGAGACGGAAACAAAGGCCCTAGGTACGCCAAAGGAGCAGAATCTTGTCGGTACTCTAAAAGATTCAGCAAAACAAATAGGAAAGCCCATTACTTCGATCACACCCTTGCAGTGAGCACAGGGAAATGTCAGCGAGGGATGGATATTTAATGAAGAACTGAGGCCCATAAGGTCATAGGAACTCCCTCCAAATGAGTTCTTTTTTGATAAAAAGTGGAAGGCGATAGTGAAAAGAGAGTTCTATCAAGAAGGAGAGTCCACTACGAAAAAATATAAAATCATGACCGATGGAAAAAATAAGAAAAGTGACCAACTCGCCACTGAAATCGCAGGAACGCTGGGGGCATGTGCTTCAGCAAATCAATTCTCAGTTGGGCTTTTGAATAACCAACTAAAAAGGAAAATTCGCCTAATCAGGACCCTCGAGGCTAGATAGGCTACAGCTGTAGAAAATGCTAAAGGTCAAGCCAGTATGGAGATAGAACAAGCCATAGTGGCTGACAAAAATGAAATAGAAATTCTCAAGACCAAGCTTGAGCAAGCACAGTTGGTAGTCCGAGATGGTAGAGTGCAGGCTAGCTAACAGAGAAATCTGATTGAACAATTGCAGGCTCGGGCAAAAATCACTGAGAGCCGAGAAATAGACATCGACAGGTTTAAATCTCGAGCCAGTGAGATTCAGAGCAAAATCTTTTCAGTACAACAGAATTTGCTTGCCAGGATAGGAGAGATCCGGGAGAACTGTCGGTTGGTGAATCAGGTGTCCAAGAACTTGCCTGCCAGGGAAAGGGAGGCTGAAGTGGCTCGGGTCACTTTCCAGGATGAAGTAATCGCCACAAATAACAGGGTGTCGGTAGGCGCTCCTGGGCTTGTCATCCCTGAACAAACCAGAGGAAATATTTTATTGAAAGATTGGGAGCATAACATTTCCCTGGGAAAGGAACAAGTCCAAAAGGTAACCCACTCTTTAGAAGAAGATTTTAACTCCATAGATGGTGAGCTATTGCATATTGACATCCGAGGCGATGCAGAAGCATTGATGCAAATAAATGTGGAGCAAATATCACTCGATCTGAAGGAAAAGAATGAGAGTGATTCGTCCGATATCTCTCAAATAGATATGGTAGACATGTCCCGAATTGATAAGCATTTGATCCAGTCCGGCACACAATTAAGTGCCCTCAACATCGTCGATGCACAAATGGGGGACAAGTTGCAGCAGTTAGCCCGAGAGTGTTACTTCGCCGAAGCCAACTATCAAGCGGAACATTCGCAGCTCGTATCTTAGTTTGTGGAAAAATGTATCGCCTGCACCGAATCCACACAGAGACGAGCACCTGGCACCAATTGAAAATAGAGTAGGAGAAAGGGAGCGATTGCGTGCCTCTCGGTTGTAACCGAATTTGTGTAACCATTGAAATTCTAACTGATCTGTAAAATTGTATAAATGTATGAAGTAAACAGGGCTGGTCTTTTTTTGTGTTGATTGTAATAGAGTTTTTTGCATTCGAGAAGTTAATACAAGCAAATCTGGAGATTCTCGATTAGGTCAAGACTGTGTTACAAGTTTGTTTCTTTGTGTTTCATGTTTCATTTCATTCCATTATTCATAATTGATGTGCTTCGTTATACTTTAGTATGACCACTACTATAACGAAATGATTTTGGTTTTTTGTAATTGCTTATTGTATTTCCTCTGCACCAGCTATCAGCAGGTGTAATACCAATCTGTACTTTTAGAATTCTATATATATTTTTGCTATGTCAGTTATTTCCTTACTAATTTCCTCTTCTGTTGATATGTGAGTTTTCTCTTTGACAGGAACCTTGCGTTATATGCAACTAAATGTTTTTCTCTCACCTCACATCCTTATATTAGAATATAATACAGTTACGGGAAAGAGCCTTCAATTTGCATTCCCATTTTATTCTTAAAAAGTAAAAAGTTCTCTTTTATTCGACCAAATCGAGACAGTGTCTAATCTCTTTTTGAATCCTTTCCTACTCATACTGTTCCTCAATGACTGTCCTTGCAGCAACACAACCTAATATTGAACCTGGACTATCTAATCAAACACATATTGCTTTAAACCTTTTTGACATAATCCTGAAAACTGCTAATAACCGAGAGGAACTTGAACATTCATGGGCAGCCATTGAACAAGATATAACTACTCAGGAACAATTGGAAGCTAGATGACACGAATGTAGAAATATTCCCTAGCTTCCTTTATCGAAGGTTGACGTTACCCTCTTATCCATATTTAACCTACTTTTAGATGACTTGACACTGTACTTTTAAGCCTTAAGTATAGACTCAGGAACAACATCTTTCTGGTGCCGTTGCCGGGGACCGAAGTTACGAAATCTTTTTCCCTGGGAAAACGACATTTATTTTGTTAAAAGTGTTACTCTTTGATAGTGAACATAGGGTACACACAGTTTTAAGGTTTTTTCAATCTTTCACTTGGTAACTCCACGAAAACTTAAACTGGCATCTAGTAGAAAGAGTACCAGACAGAACCTGGATGGCAAGCTGATTACGCCTGTTACTGATCCCGAAATTTTTTTAAGGGTGAGAGGCTCGCTTGAGACAACCACTGCAGTTTATAAGCCTAAAAACCCACCTTTAAAGACTAAATGCCATTGAGAACCTTCTACTTCATGCAGTCCTCTGTTTGATACCAAATATCCGGCGACAAACTGCTCTAAAGTTTGGAGTGAGATTCATTCGACTTCCCCATCCATACACAAGGGAAAGGGTTCTCTAGAAAGTTCGTCGATAGTTGACATACCAGTTTTTCTTCCACAGAACTTCCCAGTCTCGCCTGATTCAAAAGAGTGTGTTACACACTCATTTTCTACACCCAAGTCAATGGCAGTCATTGGAGGAGGTGGTGGAGGCACTCCTGGAGGAGGAGGTGGAGGTCAAGGTCAAGTCCCTCCTCCCAGAGTATTCACAAATGTAGCATCGAGATACGTTCCCCTGGTTTTGACTGTCCCCCTCCATGATTTGCCTGAAAACTACATCAAAAATCTTCCTAAGTTCACTGGGGAGGGAGACCTAACCGCAGTCGAGCATATAAATTTCTTTGACCAATTCAAAAATGTCTGTGGTATTGAGCACGAATATGTCTATTCAAGACTACTTGTCCAGACCTTTGAAGGATAGTTCTGAACTTGGTTTCGAAGCCTCCCCGTAGCTTCTATCCGGACATATGATGCTTTGGAAGATGCTTTCCTTAGACAATGGGGAGAGAGAAAAGATCACTTAGATTACCTTACCGAGTTTGGGTCCCTAAATAAAAAGAACTCAGAAACAGTTATGGAATTTTTTCTGAGATTCAAAAAACTGTATAATAAGATTCCAGTCGCAGTTAAACCCTCCGAACCCTCAGCCAAAGTAACCTTCGTGGGAGCTTTTGAGCCAGATTTCGCACTACTTTTGCAAGAAAGAAGAGGAGCCATCCTAAATAGAATGCAAGACGATGCTGTCGAAATAGAATCTAATATGATGGCTTCAGGTAAATTAAAGGCTAAAGTAGAAACAGTCAACCGCGAGAATAGATGCTATAGGGAACCAGCAGGTCCTTCGGGCTCAAATAGATATACTGATGAAAGAGTAGATGATATGGCCCGAATAATCAAAGAACTATCCAACAAAATCTGTAGGATGGAGTTGGACTAGGTTAAAGCTGATTCCTCTAATAAAAAGGACTTCAGGAGAAACCCAAATCCCCAAAATCAACAGAGACCAATAAAGAACGAAGATCAAAAAATACAAGCTCCACTAAAAAATGAAAATTTTATAGGAGCAAACGACCTCCAGGATTTCAGAGATTCGGAAGATGAAGTCGCTAATTTCGGTGATGAATGTTCGCAGCCATATCTGACTCATGAAGACTATGAAAAATCTTTGAATACCCCACAACCGTCAAATGAGGATGAAGAAGGTGATCACACTGATCTTTGTGTATCTCAACCAGAAACATAAATGATAATGGCTGAGTTTCAACCAAAGTACAACCTAAGATCTAAAAATAAGCCCACCTCAACGGATCAACCTAAGATAATCCTTCAAAGGGTTCAAGCTCGTGAACCTCCTTCGGAAGAGACCTTGTTACCGAGCAATAAAACCAAGGTAGTAAGCACTCGAGAGTCCAAGGAGAAAAAAGTTGAAACTCAAACACAAGAAACCAAACCAGTAGATAAAGTTACGACTCCAACTAGGATCACGAGTGATAAAGCGATCCAGACAAGTAAGTCAGAAAGAAAAAATTCAGAAGTCTTGACCAAAGAAATGGACAAGGTAAATGCATCTTTCAGTTTTGAAAACGAGTTAAACAAAATTAAGATACCGATTCCTTTGGTAGAATTAGCAAAAAATCCCACTTATCGGAATCAAATTGCCAAAGCAATGGGTGTCTATGAGCTAGAAAGTCAGTCTGATGTTATAAAGCTGGAAGATGACAGACCTAACATCACCTTTGGTCCTCATTTTGAAGGGTCCAAAGACCATATTGCTCCCTTTTATATTACCCTGAATATACATGATCAGTTACTGCATAATTGTATGTTAGACTCAGGGGCTTCTCATAATGTTATGCCCAAGATAATAATGGACAAGTTGGGTCTCCAGATTACAAGACCTTGTGGAAATCTGTAGTCTTTCGATTCGAGAAAGGTTAAATGTATGGGAATGATAAAAGATCTGGTAGTTACCCTAGCTCAGGTCACGATCAAGAGTATCCTGATGGATGTGGTTATCGCAGATATTCCCCCCAAATATGGCATGCCTCTATCTAGATCTTGGGGAGCCAAGTTGGGGGTTTCTCTACAGTTGGACATGACATATGCCACCATCCCTGTTTTCGGTGGTCAGTTCACTCATTTGTACAGAGAAACAAGATTAGCATATACAGTCAGTGACCCTCAAAACCCAAATAACTTTCCCATTTACGTTGCAGATCAACATCTGGGGAATTGCATACTGTCTTTTGATGATGGTTTAGATGGGTGTCCAAAGGAACTCGATATGGAGCAAGAAGAAACAAGCCCTTTGACAGAAGATATGTGTAACACCAGCGTTTGGAAATTGTATTTCGATGGTGCCTTATGTTCTGAAGGGGCAGGTGCGGGAGTGCTCTTAGTGGATCCCGAAGGTAAGTTCGTTGTTCCTTTCTCTTACCGACTGCAGTGGGACATAGATTACACTAATAACGTATGCGAATATGAAGCATTGATTTTAGGATTAGAGGCTGCGAAAAGGCTAAATATAAATAACCTGGAAGTTTATGGTGATGCAGAGCTAATAGTCAAACAAATAAACCGACAGTACCTCTCCAAGCATCCCAGACTAAGAACGTATAGAAATTGTTCTTGGGATTTGATGGAGAACTTTTTCTCATCTGTAAAGGTCCATTTTATCCCTCGCGTAGAGAATCTACATGCTGACGCATTGGCCAAAGCAGCTTCAACCTTTTCTCCTCCCACGACTGTCAAACTGAAATATCACATTGAAATCAGATACAAACCCTCTATACCAGACAATATCCGACACTGGCAGGTCTTTGAAGATGACGAACAAATTCAGAAATTTCTTATAGCATTAGGTGAGTTCTCTGAAAGTCATCCAGACCAAGAGAATCAAAATGACCCGATGTGGATTGTGCAAGAAGGTGAAGATCCTAAAACCTTCCGAGAAAAAATAGCGGATCATCGTATGTTTGTACTTAAAAGAAACCAAATTCCGAAAGGCTTAATTCCTTTAGAGAGTCTTTTCGATCAGAACGACATACCTGTGAAATCCACTTTGCAGCCCCAACCAGAAGAAGTGAAGGACTGCGATATAGGAACTGAAAAGGAATCCAGGATAGTAAAAATATCTAAGTTCCTCCCTCCCAAGGTAAAAGTTCAGTACAGAGACCTACTCAGACAGTACAAAGATGTTTTCGCCTTGTCCTATGATGAGCTTAGAACATATGATTCTTCCATAATTGAGCACAAGATAGCTTTGAAGCCCAGGGTCAAGCCGTTTAGGTAAAAGCTTAGGCAAATTAACCCCATTTTGTTGCCCGTGATTGAAAAGGAAGTTAAAAAGCTTTTAAATGCGAAAATAATCGTACCTCTGAGGTACTCAGATTGGGTGGCAAATTTGGTCTCGGTCAGGAAAAAGAACGGAGAAATCAGACTGTGTGTGGATTTCTGAAACTTGAATAGGTCCTCTCTTAAGGATAATTATCCGCTCCCTAAAATGGACCATGTCCTAGAAAAGGTAGTTGGAGCAAATCGAATGTCTATGATAGATGGGTTCTCAAGGTACAACCAAATCGCCATGAACGAGCAAGACAGAGAAAAAACTGCTTTCACAACACCATGGGGTACATTCATGTATGACAAAATGTCGTTTGGTTTGATGAATGCAAGGGCTACATTCCAGCGCGCTATGGACATCGCTTTCATAGGAGAAAGAGACAAGTTCGTAGTCATCTACCTCGACGATTTGACGGTTTTCTCTAAAATTGATGAAGAACATTTGATACATCTAAAACAGACTTTCGAAAAGTGCCGAAGGTATGGTCTGTCCTTGAACCCAAAAAAATCACATTTCGCTATGTGGGAAGGTAAGCTTCTGGGACATATCGTATCTAAGGATGGGATCAGGATTGATCCTAAGAGGATTGAAGCAATAGAAACTATAAATATTCCCTGAAACATAAAAGAAATTCAATTTTCTTAGGTACAATAAATTTTTTACGAAGGTTTATCCCAAATTTTGCTGAGATTGTCAAATTGATCACAGGAATGTTGAAGAAAGATAGCAGAGTAAATTGGACGACCGAGGCTAAAGCATCGTTCGCGCATATTAAAAAAGTCATCAGCGAGGCACCTGTGTTAGCAAGCCCATATTACTTGAAATATTTCCTCATCTTCTCGTTTGCTTCTGAACATACTATCGCCATGGTGCTCTTGCAAAAGGATGATGAAGGATTCGAACGACCAATCACGTTTTTTAGCAAGAGCCTTAGAGACACCGAACTAAAGTATGACATAATAGAAAAACAGGCGTATGAAATGGTGAAAGCGCTAAAAGCATTTAGAACCTATGTACTGCATTAAAAAATTATCGCGTACGTGCCAACCAGTGCTGTGAAAGATATATTGCTACAGCCAGATAGTGACGAAAAACGAGGCCGCTGGCTTGCTAAAATACAAGAATTCGATCCGGAAGTCAAGTCGACTAAATTGATAAAGGGGCAGGGTCTGGCCAAACTCTTGGCTGAGTCAAATATTAGAGCTCTTGATATTAATTTCCTCCAAGGGGAAGACGGAGATGCATACCTGCACGAGCCGGATGACCAGACAGGTCCAAGCAAGGTCGAAGAAAATTTCATATCGTCAGGCTGGTATAAAGATATAGTGTTCTACTTGTTAAACCTTAAATTTCCAAATGAACTATCACCAGCCAAATGCAGAACTTTAAAACTCCATGCTGTAAAATATTGCATCGCCGAAAATCAGCTATACTGGAAGGATCCACTCGGGTTCCTACTAGTCTGTTTGGTTGAGTAGGAAACTCCACGGGTTATAGAAGAATTTCATGAAGGGGTCTGTGGAGGAAACCATGCATGGAGAGCCACAGCCTACAAGATCTTGAGGGCCGGATACTATTGGCCGAAACTATTTTCGGACATCAATGCCAAAGTGCGTGCCTGCAACCCGTGTCAAATATTCGCTGGTAAACAGAAACTCCCTGCACTACCACTCGTTCACGTTAAAACTGAAGCCCCATTTCAACAGTGGTGACTAGATTTCATAGGGGAAATTAATCCCCATTCGAGTGCTCAGCATAAGTGGATCTTAACAGCCACAGATTATTTTACAAAGTGGGTGGAAGCCATTCCAACCAAAAGGGCAACAGAATCGGTGGTGATTGACTTCTTGGAAGATAATATCCTGTCAAGATTCGGGTGTCCCCGAAATATTGTTACCGACAACGCCCAGGCTTTCAAGTCCATGGCTATGATCAACTTCTGTCAGAAGTACAATATCGTTCTTGGCCATTCCACTGCTTATTACCCCCAGGGAAATGGGCTGGCCAAATCATCCAACAAGAGCCTGGTAAACATAATCAAGAAAGTATTGGATGAAAATAAAAGGTCCTGGCATGTGCACTTGAAGTACGCATTGTGGGAAAACTGCATCAGCACTAAAAGGTCTATCGGCATTTCACTGTTTCAAATGGTCTATGGGACAGAGGCGGTTCTACCTATAAACTTAGCGTTGCCAGTAATGAAATTATGGCAGGATCAGAATGAAGAACCCAATCATGTAACCAGGAGAATAAATCAGCTGATCGAGGTTCAACAACATAGAGTGGAGGTTGATGAGAAAATGCAGAAGTACCAAGACGATATGAAAGCATTGTTAGTCTTCAAGGCAAAAGACAAAGAATTCCTCCCAAGTGACTTAGTATTAAGATGGGATACAAGAAGGGAAGAAGCCGCGAAGCATGGTAAATTTGACCACCTCTGGTATGGACCATTCAGGGTCTCGGCTTCGGAAGGGAAAAACTCCTTCCTATTGGAGAACATCGATGGAGAAGTCCTCAGCACCCCTGTCAATGGGCGATATCTGAAACATTACATAACATAACGTTTGTAAAAAAAAAAAAAAATCATAAATAAATAAATTCCATGTTTGTACATACATATATTTTCACTTGAACATTT
Source organism: Picea glauca (assembly GCA_000966675.3). Taxonomy (NCBI): domain Eukaryota; kingdom Viridiplantae; phylum Streptophyta; class Pinopsida; order Pinales; family Pinaceae; genus Picea; species Picea glauca. The sequence goes on along the minus strand of JZKD02S1678244.1, from coordinate 537,652 downwards.
ACTTCTAAATTTTTGGTTTTTTGTTGCTAAACTCTCGACACATTTCTAATAAGATTCACATTTTCTTTTTACAGGATTCAAGCTGCAGATAAAACTAGCAGGAAAAGTAATTTGCAGATCGGTGTCAGAAATAGAGCAGCATAAAACATGTGATACCTAAAATAGTTTCGTATTGCGCAAAGAAAGTGAAATAAAAAGGTAAAAAGAAACTTTTTCAAAAATTTATGTTACGAAAGACTGTTAAGGGAAATCAAGGTAGCATCTTTCAAATGGTAATACAAAATGTTAGACAGGAGGATCATTGCATGGTTTGATAATTTTTGTTTTAAAATAAGTTGAATGATACACTAAATCAAAAGTGGGCAGTTGAAATAAACTATTCCTGAATTTATCTACAAGAGTCAGTCTCGAGTTGTTTCGACCCCCATATTTTTAGTCAATGAATCCTGTCTATCTTCGGGTCAAACTTTTAGCAAGTCACCGTCTTCCCGAGGTATTGCGAAGGGATAAAAGTATTTCATTTTTAACCTTAGGGGTTTCGAAACAGATATTGATAGGAAAGTTGGTCTTCACAACTACTTGATCTCCTGCTAAGCGAAGGAACGTTTAGAGCGATCCTAACTTTCCTAGGTTTTTCAATAGCTTCGGAAGAATCAAAGCTTGCTCGAACATGATGTCCCTTAAAAATTTATTATTTTCCCCTGTCTCCCTAAGAACGAAGGTGTTGTGAAGGTCAAACGAATATTGATACCGAGTAATCAAAATAAGTTGACAGACCTCTGATAAAAGATATTACATAGATATCAGCCCTGATACAAATTGATTGCCCCCATCTTCGTGCTTTAAAAGTAAATTATAAGACAGGTGGTGAAAGGAAATTCAGAAATGATTACCCCCACCTAGTCCAGGAAGACAATGAAAGGAAATTCAGAAATGATTGCCCTCATCTCTGCGTTTAAACGCATAAATCTTTTCCAAAGTGGTGAAAGGAAATTCAGTGAAAGGGGCCAGACAACTTCACCGGGGTACTGAACAGGCTCGCTGGCAGTGAAGGAATGTCTGAGATATCTGTAAGGCTGTTGTACATGAATATCATTCTACTCTGGTAACCAATACATTCTAAAAACCTGATCAACACTCCAAATTTAGACGGGACTTCCCGATTTAAAAATATATAATATCATTCTTTTGATGCAAGCTGAGAATCACAAGATCTATTGAATCTCTTAGGGTCGTTTCGACTGTCTTAAAACATCCCCAAAGTTAGTAGTGGGAAAGGGAAAGTTGTGAAAGGGACTACAGCCGTGTTTGGAAAGAGTGTCTGATTTTGAAAAAACTTCTCGAGGTAAAAAATGAAGTCTTTTCTCCCCTTCTATCCTTTTCCTTGAGTTTTTTCAGCTTGTTTTTAGCTTATGACTCCATTTACCCAATATTGGCACATGGTCTACTTTTCTTCCCGCCTCACAGGAAGGCGGGATCCCTAGTTGGAGCCTATGTTGGAGCCGCCCTTGTTTTATTTTTTACCTTGCATAATTTTCAATTTTTTGATACTTGAAATCTAAAGATTGATTTTCTTTTTTCCCCTCAAAACTTTGAAAGCTCTGCACCCTTGTCGATTAAGCAGCGATGCTTTCTCTACCCTCAAAACAAGTTTACTTTCTTAAGAATGTCTCTCTCTTTGTTTTACTTTGGGATCTCGCAGGTCGGATAATTTAACTCATGAATTTACACGTCCCGAGTCACGAAACGGTGAAGTCTTTTTAAATTTTCGCTCAAGACAGTAACTAGGGTAAAATCTTTTAACCCAGTGATTAGACGTCATCGGGGTTTCATGCCTTGGCGGTCGCTAAGTTCGAATTTTTATTTTTACAGCTCCGAGAGCTGAGAACACAATGTTCTTTTAGGCTAACCCTGGTCAAGAATTAAAGGTAAAAACCTAACCTTGGTTAAATTTGTTCTCGGCGTCTCACCACTCGGCACTATCTTTTCGAAAGTTATGGCGTCTAAAAAGTCGACTCACCAAGTCGCGATGTAATTATAGCAAGATTAATTAGTCGCCTAATCTAAGATTTTATCCCCTTAATTGAGTCTTAATTATCGTCATCTCGCAGTTTCGCGACTCGACATACTAATCTCCTAAAAACTTGTCTTCGAAGTTTCGAGTCGCGATATGGTCAATAAATTGATTATAGAATTAACAATGTTCCAAATCACGATTACTGTTAATTAAGCCAAAATCGGTCCTCGCCGTCTCGCGAGTTGAAGAATCAAAAAGTTAAAAGGAAATCCACGATGCAGCGAAAAGCGAGAAAGTTATTAACGTTGCTAAGTTTTGATAATTTAAAATAAAGCAAGATATGTCCCCCGCATCGAGGCTTGCACATTTACCGAGGTATCCATCCCTCTCCCTACTCTGTCTGACCGTTAGACCGCCAAACATTGATGACATTAATGGAGAATCAGAGTGAATCCACAAATAATAAGATCGGATTTTTACAAACTAAATTTGTTTCTAATTGCGATTTGACAGACTTATTTCGAAAAGTACAGAATTTTCAAATATATACAGGAGTTTCATTTTATTTTAATGAAAACATTTTTCATAAGCGCACAGAGCTCGTCATTCTCCGAGTGAACTAATTTCTGCATGTATACACAGGTCTATCATAGAAGAGCGAAAATGCAAACTGCGGCCATGGATCCGCGGAAAGTAGCAAAGGAGAATGTCGAAGTCGCAGGACAAGGCTCAAATAATGTTGTCGATACTTCACCCTGAAGTGTTGAGTCGATCCCTGACTGGTCATTTGTTTCAAATGTTCTGCAAGCAAAGTTGGTAGATTACTTAGATGACTCTGATGACATCGAAAAGAATAATCTACACACCAAGTACAAGATAATCGTCCAATCCAGGATGCACAGAGTAGCAACCAGGCCATGGTTGCTTCCGTATTATGACATGATCCGGTGGGTGTTGGACCACGTAGAATTACCTACCAGGACAATCATGAACAACCAGTGAGTTACTGTCGGGACTTTTAGGCCTGAGCATATACAAACTATGTACAAGCTACCTTTGACTTCTGAATATACATATGGTGCAGAGTTCCTGGAGGAATTCAAAGAGAAAAAGTGCAGCCAATACGACAAAACCATGCCTGGTTTGATTAAAGATTGGGTTTCGCGCGCTGCGAAATTCAGAGCAAATGACCAGGGCATATATTCTATCACTTCTTTGGAGCCACAGTATAAATATGTGGCCATGATGACATGCCAGCTATTTGGGAGAGAAGACACATCACATTTCTACATCGCGTGGGTGCCTCTCATGTTTCGGGTTGCAGAAGGTTGCTCATTTAATTAGGCAAAGATGCTCTCAAACAGTTTGGCCAACAGGGTCATAGAGTATCAGGAGCAGAAGGCAAGTGGGAAACCGTCCTCTTTTTTCATGTCAGCATATATCATGGATGCGATATGTTCCATGAAACCATTCCCTTTGATGAGTTGGGCTTGGAATCCAGTCCAATAAAAACTCGTGCATGAGTATCATGACAAACTATGGGAGAATAAAGCAGAAAAGTTCACATATGAGATTTTTAACTGGGTGATGGTACCCCTGCATATCGCCATTTTTGGGCACCCACCACCTTGCGTCTGGGACAGCATTGCAACAGGTCTGAGTGGCATAGCAGATTGGTATGTGGATGCAGAGTTTTCGTATTTCAGAGTCTTCGGGGCTTCTGTTCCTCCTCACACACTGCCCTTATTCATCCCTGACAAGATGGCTTGTCGAGAGGTCGACTAGAAAATGGTAATTGGAGGAGTGAGCAAAGAACTCAAGGGTTACTCAAAAAAGGTATGGCCTTCTTTTCCCATTCGGCTGAATTCCTATTCTATATTAGATTTCGGGCATGCCAAAGCCAAGGCTACTGCCCTGGAGGACTTAAGTTTGGTCACTATCAAAATTAAGAAACATGATCCACAGAGGGTTGTGAGCAACCATTTGTCTCATTGTGGGCTCAAGAGATTTGAGCATGAAAATTCACCCTCGGACGACATATTCTGAGGGGCAATATCTTATGAAGAAGTGCTAGCCCGAATCCAATCATTAGCACCCGAGGACACAGCATCAGTATTAAAATTCCAGGAACATAGACGAAGATGTCTCCCCGCTGTGTTGGGAGGTTCGGCTACTCCCGAGTGTTGTGGGGTATTCTACCCTACGGACTAATAAGCTAGGGCTCTAAACTTATACGCAGATCATGACCCTTAAGATTTAGCTTTTAACCTTCTACCCAAAATCTCAACCCCTTTTCTCAGGCAAACACGGGAAGAATGAACTAACCTTTTTATTGAAGGTTGAAGTAGATCCTCCGTTGAGTTGTTATCTCCTTGCTGCTGCTCCTTCCACAAAGCTTCCTGCAATCAAGACGAAACTATGCATGCATGCTACTGATCTACTAGGGGGTTAGAGATAAAACATAAATCAAATAACATAGACGAGATTCATGTATTCGGGACGGGAAAAGTATCTTTTATTATTAATCTCAATATGAACCAACTTACAATGATTTTTGAGATCGGCCACCGTTCCTCGATTCTGATCCTGGGCTCCTCCTCTTCTTTCTGTCCTCCAACTGCTGCTGCTTGAGTTCCTCCTAAAGCTTGAGGTAAGGCTAAAGGGTTGTGGACAAAACTTACTTAGCAATTTGGCAGAGTTTCTTTGCTATGATTTTTCCTCCTTTGAATAGTACCCCTACCCCTCCTTTTATAGGCTGGAAGGAGCTAGGGTTTTAGGCGAACTCTCGGCCATGCATGGCGAAGAGTTCCAGTTAACTGACAAAAAGCCTCGTGTCCCAGCGGAAACTTTCCTGATTTTTTGCTTTGTTAGGTACCCGCGGGCTGTAGTGGGTTAGCCCGCGGATACCCGCGTGCAGTAGAAGGTCAGAAAGCGGTTATCCACGCCCAGTGTTAGGTTAGAGCGCGGGTCGCTTGTTTTAAGTGGTTTTTGAAGGTTTTATTCAGCATGGCTTTGGCTAGGAAGAGGCATGAGTTGGCATGATGCCAGGTAAACCTGTGTAGAGCATTTTAGGGTGATAACAGATGCCCCCTAATGTGTGAGGTCAGAAGAGCATCTGATGGCCGAAATACATTACCAATTCTTTACCAATCTGTACTGATGTGCTGAATGAGTGAGCCCAGGAATCAGGA
>JZKD02S1678244.1:489109-514153 GCA_000966675.3 Picea glauca | reverse complement strand
GTCTACTTGATTTTATTAAGCGTTGCTTTTAATGGGATTTTTAAATCTCAAGGTGCGGAAGTGAAACTGATGGTGTGTAAAACAGACTCAAAGAAAAAATGCACAAACATGCATGGAAACTAACTTTTTTCTAAAATGCAAAACCAACAACTTTTCAAAAAGATTCTTTTTCTTTTCTTTTCAACTTTCACAAGATTTCATGTAGCAATTCTACAGAATTTTCACTCAGATCTATGAGCTACTTATACTTTGAACTGTACTGAAAAAAATTATGCAAAGAGACTTCTTTCCAAGCTACCGATGCAACAATAAAATCTTCAGACCAAGAAGACAATGAAAAAAGCGAAAAAAAAAAATTTATTTATTGCAACATAACGCAACTAGGAAAAATGATGACAAGATAAAAACCAAGAGAATGAAAAGAAAACTCTGGCTTAAAGCGCAGATCGCAAATAGAATCAGAGCACCAAAAAGATGAAAAGAAATCAAGACAACACCGATTCAAACACTTGCCTAAAAACCATGAAATAAATATTTTTGCTCTTTTGTCTTTTCTATCAAAAAAAAATCAAATAATAAGCTCAAGCTAAGGAAGAAATGCCCTAACCTGCTGACTGTGCAGCCTCAGACTCTAAACTTCTAAGAGGAGCTCTTCTCACCACAGGAGGGGATGACTGCCCCACCCAAGCTGAAAAGCTACCTAACAGACCCGTGACTATCACCAAGACAGCACGCGTGTACCCGCGTGCTGTTCCACTACAACGCGCGGGTATCCGCAGGCTAAGCTTAAGCAGGCCGCGGGTATGTCCAAATACTGAGAAAAAATTATACACAGACAGTCTAGTCCTGAAAAAGGCTTCTGGTACTGACAACCAGAGTCTCTGACAGGCTGAGATGCTATCACTTTAAAAGAAAAAACAAATTTGCAGAAAAGAAAAACTAATGTAAAGAAGCACACAACAAAACAGACTGAAACACAAGACAATAAACCAATTCAGACCCAGACAGGATCCAGAAAGCCCCCTGAGAAGATAAACTTCTGACAGGGGAAGAGGGGACTGCCTCTTAAACTTCTTGGTCACTACACGCTACTGAAACCACTGCAGGACGCGGATATCCGCGTGCTGTAGAAGGTTAGGGCGCGGGTCACCCGCGGGCAGGGCTTCTGCAGGCCGCGGGTACCTCTGTGTGTCCCGAAAATAAATGTCGAGCGTCAGTCAAGGAAAACCGGTATTGATCACCAGGTTCCCTGCTAGCTTTTGACTTAACAGAAAACAAAAATAGAAAAGAAACAGAAACTAAATTCTTTGAACTACCAAAAATTTTTAACCAAGTCCGGAAACCCTAAGAGTAAGACTCTCCCCAGTGGAGTCGCCAATTCTGTTGTGGGGTATTCTACCCTACAGAATAATAAGCTAGGACTCTAAACTTATATGCATATCATGACCCTTAAGATTTAACTTTTAACCTTCTACCCAAAATCTCAACCCCTTTTCTCAGGCAAACACGGGAAGAATGAACTAACCTTTTTATCGAAGGTTGAAGTAGATCCTCCGTTGAGTTGTTATCTCGTTGCTGCTGCTCCTTCCAAAAAGTTTCCTGCAATCAAGACGAAACTATGCATGCATGCTACTGATCTACTAGGGGGTTAGAGATAAAACATAAATCAAATAACATAGACGAGATTCATGTATTCGGGACGGGAAAAGTTTCTTTTTCATTAATCTCAATATGAACCAACTTACAATGATTTTTGAGATCGGCCACCATTCCTCGATCCTGATCCTGGGCTCCTCCTCTTCTTTCTGTCCTCCAACTGCTACTGCTTGAGTTCCTCCTAAAGCTTGAGGTAAGGCTAAAGGGTTGTGGACAAAACTGACTTAGCAATTTGGCAAAGTTTCTTTGCTATGATTTTTCCTCCTTTGAATAGTACCCCTACCCCTCCTTTTATAGGCTAGAAGGAGCTAGGGTTTTAGGCGAACTCTCGGCCATGCATGGCGAAGAGTTCTAGTTAACTGACAAAAAGCCTCGTGTCCTGGCAGAAACTTTCCTGATTTTTTGCTTTGTTAGGTACCCACGGGCTGTAGTGGGTTAGCCCGCGGATACCCGCGTGCAGTAGAAGGTCAGAAAGTGGTTATCCGCGCCCAGTGTTAGGTTAGGGCGCGGGTCGCTTGTTTTAAGTGGTTTTTGAAGGTTTTATTCAGCATGGCTTTGGCTAGGAAGAGGCATGAGTTGGCCTGATGCTAGGTAAACCTGTGTAGAACATTTTAGGGTGATAACACTGAGACAAAATAGAAGGATGCTGAAGATTCTGAGGACGCAATTTCTAACCTTGGAAAAAACCAGGAAGGCGAACAAATGAAGAATCCCGAAGTAGAAGAGAAGACTCCGGACCCGCCAAGGGAACAGAGTTCAGAGGCTGAAGTGAAAAATCCAAGCCCACCAGGTGAACAAAAGCCGGAGACGGAAATAGAGGCTCTAGGTACGCCAAAGGAGCAAAATCCTGTCGGTACTCCAAAAGATTCGGCAAAACAAATAGGAGAGCCCATTACCTCGGTCACACCCTGTAGTCAGCACAGGGAAATGTCGACGAGGGATGGATATTTAATGAAGAACTGAGGCCCATAAGGTCAGAGGAACTCCCTCTAAATGAGTTCTTTTTTGATAAAAATAGGAAGGCGGTAGTGAAAAGAGAGTTCTATCAAGAAGGAGAGTCCACTGCGAAAAACTATAAAATCATGACCGATGGAAAAAATAAGAAAAGTGACCAACTCTCCACTGAAATCGCAGGAACGCTGGGGGCATATGCTTCAGCAAATCAATTCTCAGTTGGGCTTTTGAATAACCAACTAAAAAGGAAAAATCTCCTTATCAGGATCCTCGAGGCTAGATAGGCTATAGCTACAGAAAATGCTAAACGTCAAGCCAGTATGGAGATAGAACAAGCCAGAGTGGCTGACAAAAATGAAATAGAAATGCTCAAGACCAAGCTTGAGAAAGCACAGTTGGTAGTCTGAGATGGTAGAGTGCAGGCTAGACAACAGAGAAATCTGATTGAACAATTGTAGGCTTGGGCAGAAATCACCGAGAGTCGAGAAATAGACATCGACAGGTTTAAATCTTGAGCCAGTGAGATTTGGAGAAAAATCTTTTCGGTACAGCAGAATTTGCTTGCCAGGATAGGAGAGATCTGGAAGAACTGTCGGTTGGTGAATCAGGTGTCCAAGAACTTGACTGCCAGGGAAAGGGAGGCCGAAGTGGCTCGGGTCACTTTCTAGGATGTTGTAATCGCCACAAATAACAGGGTGTCGGCAGACGCTCCTGGGCTTGCCATCCCTGAACAAACCAGAGGAAATATTTTATTGAAAGATTGGGAGCATAACATTGCCCTAGGAAAGGAACAAGTCCAAAAGGTAACCCACTCTTTAGAAGAAGATTTTAACTCCATAGATGGTGAGCTGTTGGATATTGACATCCGAGGCGATGTAGAAGCATTGGTGCAAATAAATGTTGAGCAGATCTCACTCGATCTGAAGGAAAAGAATGCGAGAGATTCGGTCGATATGTCTCAGATAGATATGGTAGACATGTCTTGAATTGATAAGCATTTGATCCAGTCCAGCGCGTAATTAAGTGCCCTCGACATCGTCGATGCACAAATGGGGAACAAGCTATAGCAGTTAGCCCGAGAGTGTTACTTCGCCGAAGCCAACTGTCAAGTGAAACCTTCATAGCTCGTATCTCAGTTTGTGGAAAAATGTATCACCTGCACCAAATCCATGTGGAGATGAGCACCTGTCACCAATTGAAAATAGAGTAGGAGAAAGGGAGCAATTGCGCGCCTCTGGGTTGTAACCGAATTTGTGTAACCGTTGAAATTCTAACTACTTTTGCGAGATTTCGCACTACTTTTGCGAGAAAGAAGAGGAGCCACCCTAAATAGAATGCAAGACGATGCTGTCGAAATAGAATCTAATATGATGGCTTCAGGTAAATTAAATGCTAAAGTAGAAACAATCAACCGTGAGAATATATGCTATAGGGAACCAGCGGGTCCTTCAGGCTCAAATAGATATACTGATGACAGAGTAGATGATATGGCCCGAATAATCAAAGAACTATCCAACAAAATCTCTAGGATGGAGTTGGACCAAGTTAAAGCTGATTCCTCTAATAAAGAGGACTTCAGGAGAAACCCAAATCCCCAAAATCAACAGAGACCAATAAAGAACGAAGATCAAAAAATACAAGCTCCACTAAAAAACGAAAATTTTTATAGAAGAAAACGACCTCCAGAATTTCGAAGATTCGAAAGATGAAGTCGCGAACTTCGATGATGAATGTTCGCAGCCATATCTGACTCGTGAAGACTATGAAAAATCTTTGAATACCCCACAACCGTCAAATGAGGATAAAGAAGGTGATCACACTGATCTTTGTGTATCTCAACCAGAAACAGAAATGATAATGGCTGAGTTTCAACCAAAGTACAACCTAAGAACTAAAAATAAGCCCACCTCAATGGATCAACCTAAGAGAATCCTTCAAAGGGGTCAAGCTCATGAACCTCCTTCAGAAGAGACCTTGTTATCCAGCAACAAAACCAAGGTAGTAAGCACTCGAGAGTCCGAGGAGAAAAAAGTTGAAACTCAAACACAAGAAACCAAACCAGTAGATAAAGTTACGACTCCAACTAGGATCACGAGTGATAAAGGGATCCAGACAAGTATGTCAGAAAGAAAAAATTTGGAAGTATCGACCAAAGAAACGGACAAGGAAATGCATCTTTCAGTTTTGAAAATGAGTTAAACAAAATTAAGATACCGATTCCTTTGGTAGAATTAGCAAAACATCCCGCTTATCGGAAACAAATTGCCAAAGAAATGGGTGTCTATGAGCTAGAAAGTCAGTCTGATGTTATAAACTTGGAAGATGACAGACCTAACATCACCTTTGGTCCTCATTTTGAAGGGTCCAGAGACCACATTGCTCCCTTTTATATTACCCTGAATATACATGATCAGTTACTGCATAATTGTATGTTAGACTCAGGGGCTTCTCATATTGTTATGCCCAAGATAATAATGGACAAGTTGGGTGTCCAGATTACAAGACCTTATGGAAATCTGTACTCTTTCGATTTGAGAAAGGTTAAATGAAAGATTTGGTAGTTACCCTGGCTCAGGTCCTGGTCAAGAGTATCCTGATGGATGTGGTTATCGCAGATATTCCCCACAAATATGGCATGTTGCTATCTAGATCTTGGGGAGCCAAGTTGGGGGGTTCTCTACAGTTGGACATGACATATGCCACCATCCCTATTTTCGGTGGTCAGTTCACTTGTTTGTACAAAGAAACAAGATTAGCATATACAGTCAGTGACCCTCAAAACCCAAATAACTTTCCCATTTATGTTGCAGATCAAGATCTGGGGAATTGCATGCTGTCATTTGATGATGGTTTAGATGGGTGTCCAGAGGAACTCAATATGAAGCAAGAAGAGACAAGCCCTTTCATAGAAGATATGTGTAACACCATAGTTTGGAAAATGTATTTCGATGGTGCCTTATGTTCTAAAGGGGCAGGTGCGGGAGTGCTCTTAGTGGCTCCCGAAGGTAAGTTCGTTGTTCCTTTCTCTTACCGACTACAGTGAGACATAGATTACACTAATAACGTATGTGAATATGAAGCATTGATTTTAGGATTAGAGGTTGCGAAAAGGCTAAATATAAATAACCTGGAAGTTTATGGTGATGCAGAGCCAATAGTTAAAAAAATAAACCGACAGTACCTAGCCAAGCATCCCAGACTAAGAACGTATAGAAATTGTGCTTGGGATTTGATGGAGAACTTTTTCTAATCTGTAAAGGTCCATTTTATCCCTCGCACAGAGAATCTACATGCTGACGCGTTGGCCAAGGCAGCTTCAACCTTTTCTCCTCCCAGGACCGTCAAACTGAAATATCACATTGAAATCAGATACAAACCCTCTATACCAGACAATATCCGACACTGGCAGGTCTTTGAAGATGATGAGCAAATTCAGAAATTTCTTATAGTAGTAGGTGAGTTCTCTGAAACTCATCCAGACCAAGAGAATCAAAATGACCCGATGTGGAATATGAAAGAAGGTGAAGATCCTGAAACCTTCCGAGAAAAAATAGCGGATCATCGTATGTTTATCCTTAAAAGAAACCAAATTCCGAAAGGCTTAATTCCTTTAGAGAGACTTTTCGATCAGAACAACATACCTGTGAAATCCACTTTGCAGCCCCAACCAGAAGAAGTGGAGGACTGCGATATAGGAACTGAAAAGGAATCCAGGATAGTAAAAATATCTAAGTTCCTCCCTCCCAAGGTAAAAGTTCAGTACAGAGACCTACTCAGACAGTACAAAGATGTTTTCACCTGGTCCTATGATGAGCTTAGAACGTATGATACTTCCATAATTGAGCACAAGATATCTTTGAAGCCCGGGGTCAAGCCGTTTAGGCAAAATCTTAGGAAAATTAACCCCATTTTGTTGCCCGTGATTGAAAAGGAAGTTAAAAATATTTTAAATGAAAAAATAATCATACCTCTGAGGTACTCAGACTGGGTGGCAAATTTGGTCCCAATCAGGAGAAAGAACGGAGAAATCAGACTGTGTGTGGATTTCTGAAACTTGAATAAAGGATAATTATCTGCTCCCCAAAATGGACCACGTCCTAGAAAAGGTAGTTGGAGCAAATCGAATGTCTATGTTAGATGGGTTCTCAGGGTACAACCAAATCGCCATGAACGAGAAAAACAGAGAAAAAAATTCTTTCACCACACCATGGGGTACATTCATGTATGACAAAATGCCGTTTGGTTTGATGAATGCAGGGGCTACATTCCAACGTGCTATGGACATCGCTTTGGTAGGCGAAAGAGACAATTTCGTAGTCATCTACCTTGACGATTTGACAGTTTTCTCTAAAACCGATGAAGAACATTTGATACATCTAAAACAGACTTTCGAAAAGTGCCACAGGTATGGTCTGTCTTTGAACCCAAAGAAATCAAATTTCGCTATGCGGGAAGGTAAGCTTCTGGGACATATCGTATCTAAGGATGGGATCAGGATTGATCCTAAGAGGATTGAAGCAATAGAAACTATAAATATTCCCAGAAACGTAAAAGAAATTCAATCTTTCTTAGGTACAATAAATTTTTTACGAAGGTTTATCCCAAATTTTGCTGAGATTGTCAAATTGATCACAGGAATGTTGAAGAAAGATAGCAGAGTAAATTGGACGACTGAGGCTAAAGCATCATTCACGCATATTAAAAAAGTCATCAGCGAGGCACCTGTGTTAGCAAGCCCAGATTACTTGAAAGATTTCCTCATCTTCTCGTTTGCTTCTGAACATACTATCGCCGTGGTGCTCTTGCAAAAGGATGATGAAGGCTTCGAACAGCCAATCACATTTTTTATCAAGAGCCTTAGAGACACTGAACTAAAGCATGACATAATAGAAAAATAGGCGTATGCAATGGTGAAAGTGCTAAAAGCATTTAGAACCTATGTACTGCATTAAAAAATTATCGCATACGTGCCAACCAGTGCTATGAAAGATATATTGGTACAGCAAGATAGTGACAGAAAACGAGGGTGTTGGCTCGCTAAAATACAAGAATTCGATCTGGAAGTCAAGCCAACTAAATTGATAAAGGGGCAGGGTCTGGCCAAACTCTTGGTTGAGTCAAATCTTAGAGCTCTTGATATTAATTGCCTCCAAGGGGAAGATGGAGACGCACACCTGCACGAGCCGGATGACCAGACAGGTCCAAGCAAGGTCGAAGAAAATTTCATATCGTCAGGCTGGTATAAAGACATAGTGTTCTACTTGTTAAACCTGAAATGTCCAAATGAACTATCACCAGCCAAATGCAGAACTTTAAAACTCCATGCTGTAAAATATTGCATCGCCAAAAATCAGCTATACTGGAAGGATCCACTCGGGTTCTTACTAGTCTGTTTGGTTGAGTCAGAAACTCCACGGGTTATAGAATAATTTCATGAAGGGGTCTGTGGAGGACACCATGCATGGAGAGCCACAACCTACAAGATCTTGAGGGCTGGATACTATTGGCCGAAACTATTTTTGAACATCAATGCCAAAGTGCGTGCCTGCAACCTGTGTCAAATATTCGCTGGTAAACAGAAACTCCCTGCACTACCACTCGTTCCATTCAAAACTGAATCCCCATTTCAACAATGGGGACTAGATTTCATAGGGGAAATTAATCCCCATTCTAGTGCTCAACATAAGTGGATCTTAATAGCCACAGATTATTTTACAAAGTGGGTGGAAGCCATTCCAACCAAAAGGGCAACAAACTTGGTGGTGATCGACTTCTTGGAAGATAATATCCTATCAAGATTCGGGTGTCCCTGAAAGATTGTTACCGACAATGCCCACGCTTTCAAGTCCATGGCTATGATCAACTTCTGTCAGAAGTACAATATCATTCTCGGCCATTCCACTGCTTATTACTCCTAGGGAAATTGGTTGGCCGAATCATCCAACAAGAGCCTGGTAAACATAATCAAGAAAGCACTGGATGAAAATAAAAGGTCCTAGCATGTGCACTTGAATTACACATTGTGGGAAAACCGCATCAGCACTAAAAGGTCTATTGGCATTTCACCGTTTCAAATGGTCTATGGGACAGAGGCGGTTCTACCTATAAACTTAGCGTTGCCAGTAATGAAATTATGGCAGGATCAGAATGAAGAACCCAATCATGTAACTAGGAGAATAAATCAGTTGATTGAGGTTCAACAGCATAGAGTGGAGGTTGATGAGAAAATGCAGAAGTACCAGTACAATATGAAAGCATTTTTAGACCTCAAGGAAAAAGACAGAGAATTCCTCCCAGGCGACTTAGTATTAAGATGGGATACGAGAAGGGAAGAAGCCGCGAAGCATGGTAAATTTGACCACCTCTGGTATGGACCATTCAGGGTCTCGGCTCCGGAAGGGAAAAACTCCTTCCTGTTGGAGAACATCAACGGAGAAGTCCTTAGTGCCCCTGTCAACGGGCGATATCTAAAAAATTACATGACATAACGTTTGTAAAAATAAATAAAAATCGTAAATAAATAAATTTCATGTTTGTACATACATATATTTTCACTTGAACATTTACTTTTAAATTTTCGGTTTTTTGTTCCTAAAATCTCGACACATTTATAATAAGATTCACATTTGCTTTTTACAGGATTCCAGCTGCAGACAAAACTAGCAGGAAAAATAATTTGCAGATCGGTGTCAGAAATAGAGCGACATAAAACAGGTGATACCTAAAATAGTTTCGTATTGAGCAAAGAAAATGAAATAAAAAGGTAAAAAGAAACTTTTTTAGAAATTTATGATATGAAAGACTGTTAAGGGAAATCAAGGTAACATCTTTCAAATGGTAATACAAAATGTTAGACAGGAGGATCATTGCTTGGTTTGATAATTTTTGTTTTAAAATAAGTTGAATGATACACTAAATCAAAAGTGGGCAGTTGAAATAAACTATTCCCGAATTTATCTACAAGAGTCAGTCTCGAGTTGTTTCGACCCCCATATTTTCAGTCAATGAATCGTTGCTTTGTATCCTTTCTATCTTCGGGTCAAACTTTTAGCAAGTCACCATCTTCTCGAGTTATTACGAAGGGATAAAAGTATTTCATTTTTAACCTCAGGGGTTTCGAAACAGATCTTGATAGGAAAGTTGGTCTTCACAACTACTTGATCTCCTGCTAAGCGAAGGAACGTTTAGAGCGATCCTAACTTTCCTAGGTTTTTCAACAGATTCGGAAGAATCAAAGCTTGCTTGAACAGGATGTCCCTTAAAAATTTATTATTTTCCCCTGTCTCCCTAAGAACGAAGGTGTTGTGAAGGTCAAAGGAATATTGATACCGAGTAATCAAAATAAGTTGACAGACCTCTGATACAAGATATTACACAAATATCAGCCCTGATACAAACTGATTGCCCCCATCTTTGTGCTTTAAAAGTAAGTTATAAGACAGGTGGTGAAAGGAAATTTAGAAATGATTACCCCCACCTAGTCCAGGAAGACGATGAAAGGAAATTCATAAATGATTTCCCTCGTCTCAGCATTTAAACGCATAAATCTTTTTCGAAGTGGTGAAAGGAAATTCAGTGAAAGGGGCCGGACAACTTCACTGGGGTACTGAACAGGCTCACTGGCAGTGAAGCAATGTGTGAGATATCTGTAAGGCTATTATACATGAATATCATTCTACTCTGGTAACCAATACTTTCTAAAAACCTGATCAACACTCCAAATTTAGACGGGACTTCCCGATTTAAAAATATATAATATCATTCTTTTGATGCAAGTTGAGAATCACAAGATCTGTTGAATCTCCTATGGTCGTTTTGACTATCTTAAAACATCCCCAAAGTTAGTAGTGGGAAAGGGAAAATTGTGAAAGGGACTACAACCGTGTTTGGAAAGAGTATCTGATTTTGAAAAAACTTATCGAGGTAAAAAATGAAGTCTTTTCTCCCCTTCTATCCTTTTCCTTGAGTTTTTTCAGCTTTTTTTTAGCTTATGACTCCATTTACCCAATATTGGCACATGGTCTACTATTCTGCCCGCCTCACAGGAAGGCAGGATCCCTAGTTGGAGCCTATGTTGGAGCCGCCCTTGTTTTATTTTTTACCTTGCATAATTTTCAATTTTTTGATACTTGAAATCTAAAGATTGATTTTCTTTTTTCCCCTCAAAACTTTGAAAGCTCTGCAACCTTGTCGATTAAGAAGCGATGCTTTCTCTACCCTCAAAACAAGTTCACTTTCTTAAGAATGTTGCTCTCTTTGTTTTACTTCGAGATCACGCAGGTCGGATAATTTAACTCATGAATTTACACGTCCTGAGTCACGAAACGGTGAAGTCTTTTTAAATTTTTTCTCAAGACAGTAACCACGGTAAAATATTTTAACCCAGTGATTAGATGTCATCGGGGTTTCACGCCTCAACGGTCGCTAAGTTTGAATTTTTATTTTTACAGCTCCGAGAGCCGAGAACACGAGGTTCTTTCGAGCTAACCCTGGTCAAGAATTAAAGGTAAAAAGCTAACCTTGGTTAAATCTATTCTCGGCGTCTCGCCACTCGGCACTATCTTTTCAAAAGTTATGGTGTTTAAAACCCTGACTCACAAAGTCGCGACGTAATTATAGCAAGATTAATTAGTCGCCTAATCTAAGATTTTCTCCCCTTAATTGAGTCTTAATTATCGTCATCTCGCAGTTTCACGACTCGGCATACTAATCTCCTAAAAACTTGTCTTCGAAGTTTCGAGTCACGATATGGCGAATAAATTGATTATAGAATTAATAATGTTCCAAATCAAGATTACTGTTAATTAAGCCAAAATCGGTCCTCGCCGTCTCGCGAGTTGAAGACTCAAAAAGTTAAAAGGAAATCCATGATGCAGCGAAAAGCGAGAAAGTTATTAACGTTGCTAAGTTTTGATAATTTAAAATAAAGCAAGATATGTCCCACGCATCGAGGCTTGCATGTTTCCCGAGGTATCCATCCCCCCCCTACTCCGACTGACCGTCAGACAGCCAAACATTGATGACATTAATGGAGAATCCGAGTGAATCCACGAATAATAAGATCGGATTTTTACGAAATAAATTTGTTTCTAATTGCGATTTGACAGACTTATTTCGAAAAGTATAGAATTTTCAAATATATACAGGAGTTTCATTTTATTTTAATGAAAACATTTTTCATAAGCGCACAGAGCTCATCATTCTTCGAGTGAACTAATTTCTGCATGTATACACAGGTCTATCACAGAAGAGCGAAAACGCAAACTGCGGCCATGGCTTTGCGGAAAGCAGCAAAGGTGAATGTCGAAGTCGCGGGACAAGGCTCAGATAATGTTATCGATACTTCACCCCGAAGTGTCGAGTCGATCCCTGATTGGTCATTTGTTTCGAATGTTCTGCAAGCAGAGTTGGTAGATTACTTAGATGACTCTGATGACATCAAAAAGGATAATCTACACACCAAGTACAAGATAATCGTCCAATCCGGGATGCACAGAGTAGCAACCAGGCCACGGTTGCTTCTGTATTACGACATGATCTGGTGGGCATTGGACCACGTAGACTTACCTACCAGGATGATCATGAACAGCCAGTGAGTTACTGTCGGGACTTTTAGGCCCGAGCATATACAAACTATGTACAAGCTACCTTTGACTTCTGAATATACATATACAAGCTACCTTTGACTTTGCATTTCTACATCGCGTGGGTGCCTCTCATGTTTCAGGTTGCAGAAGGTTGCTCATTTAATTGGGAAAAGATGCTCTCAAACAGTTTGGCCAACAGGGTCACAGAGTATCGTGAGAAGAAGGCAAGTGGGAAACCGTCCTCATTTTTCATGTCAGCATATATCATGGACGTGGTATGTTCCATGACACCATTCCCTTTGATGAGTTGGGCTTGGAATCCAGTCCAAGAAAAACCCGTGCATGAGTATCATGACAAACTATGGGAGAATAAAGAAGAAAAATTCACATATGAGATTTTTAACTGGGTGATGGTACCCCTACATATCGCCATTTTTGGGCACCCACCACCTCGCATCTCGGACAACATTGTATCAGGTCTGAGTGGCATAGAAGATTGGTATGTGGATGCAGAGTTTTAATATTTTAGAGTCTTCGGGGCTTCTGTTCCTCCTCACGTGCTGTCCTTATTCATCCCTGACAAGCTGGGTTGTCGAGAGGTTGCCTGGCAAACGGTAATTTGAAGAGTGAGCAAAGAACTCAAGGGTTACTCAAAGAAGGTATGGCCTTCTTTTCCCATTCGGCTAAATTCCTATTCTTTATTAGATTTCGGGCATGCCAAAGCTGAGGCTACTGCCCTAGAGGACCTAAGTTTGGTCACTATCAAAATTAAGAAACATGATCCACAGAGGGTTGTGAGAAACCATTTGACTCATTGCGGGCTCAAGAGATTTGAGCATGAAAATTCACCCTTGGACGACGTTTTCCGAGGGGCGAGATATTATGAAGAAGTGTTAGCCCGGAGCCAATTATTAGCATCCGAGGACACAACATCAGTATTAAAATTCCAGGAACATAGATGAAGATGTCTCCCTGCTGTGTGGGGAGGTTCGGCTGCCTCTGAGACAAAACAGAAGGATGCTGAAGATTCTGAGGACGCAATTGCTAACCTTGGAAAACACCAGGAAGGCGAACAAATGAAGAATCCTGAAGCAGAAGAGAAGACTCCGGACCCGCCAAGGGAATAGAGTTTGGAGGCTGAAGTGAAAACTCTAGGCTCACCAGGTGAACAAAATCCGGAGACGGAAACAGAGGCTCTAGGTACGCCAAAGGAGAAGAATCCCGTCGGTACTCCAAAAGATTCGGCAAAACAAATAGGAGAGTCCATTACCTCTGTCACACCCTTGCAGTCAGCACAGGGAAATGTCGGTGAGGGATGGATATTTAATGAAGAATTGAGGCCCATAAGATCAGAGGAACTCCCTCCAAATGAGTTCTTTTTTGATAAAAAGAGGAAGGCGGTAGTGAAAAGAGAGTTCTATCAAGAAGGAGAGTCCACTGCGAAAAAATATAAAATCATGATAGATGGAAAAAATAAGAAAAGTGACCAACTCGCCACTGAAATTGCAAGAACGCTGGGGGCATATGCTTTAGCAAATCAATTCTCAGTTGGGATTTTGAATAACCAACTAAAATGGAAAAATCGCCTGATCAGGACCCTCGAGGCTAGATTGGCTACAGCTGCAGAAAATGGTAAAGGTCAAGCCAGTATGGAGATAGAACAAGCCAGAGTGGCTGACAAAAATGAAATACAAATGCTCAAGACCAAGATTGAGCAAGCACAGTTGGTAGTCCGAGATGGTAGAGTGCAGGCTAGCCAACAGAGAAATCTGATTGAACAATTGCAGGCTTGGGCAAAAATCACCAAGAGCCGAGAAATAGACATCGACAGGTTTAAATCTCGAGCCAGTGAGATTCGGAGCAAAATCTTTTCGGTACAGTAAAATTTTCTTGCCAGGATAGGAGAGATCCGGGAGAATTTCCGGTTGGTGAATCAGGTGTCCAAGAACTTGAATGCCAGGGAAAGGGAGGCCAAAGTGGCTTGGGTCGCTTTCCAGGATGTTGTAATCGCCACAAATAACAGGGTGTCGGCATGTGCTCCTAGGCTTGCCATCCCTGAACAAACCAGAGGCAATATTTTATTGAAAGATTGGGAGCATAACATTGCCCTGGGAAAGGAACAAGTCCAAAAGGTAACCCACTCTTTAGAAGAATCTTTTAACTCCATAGATGGCGAGCTGTTGGATATTGACATCTGAGGCGATGTAGAAGCATTGATGCAAATAAATGTGGAGCAGATCTCACTCGATCTGAAAGAAAAGAATGAGAGAGATTCAGCCGATATCTCTCAGATAGATATGGTATACATGTCCTGAATTGATAAGCATTTGATCCAGTCCAGTGTGCAATTAAGTGCCCTCAACATCGTCGATGCACAAATGGGGGACAAGCTGCAGCAGTTAGCCCAAGAGTGTTACTTCACCAAAGCCAGCTGTCAAGCGGAACCTTCGCAGCTCGTATCTCAGTTTGTGGAAAAATGTATCGCCTACACCGAATCCGTGTGGAGACGAGCACCTGGCACCAATTGTAAATAGAGTAGGAGAAAGGGAGCAATTGCGCACCTCTCGGTTGTAACCGAATTTGTGTAACCGTTGAAATTCTAAATGATCTGTAGAATTGTATAAATGTATCACAGAAAGAAGTAAATAGGGTTGGACTTTTTTTGTGTCGATTGTAATAGAGTTTTTTGCATTCGAGAAGTTAATACAAGCGAATCTGGAGATTCTCGATTACGTCAAGACTGTGTTACAAGTTTGTTTCTTCATGTTTCATGTTTCATTTCATTCCATTATTCATAATTGATGTGCTTCGTTATACTTTAGTACGACCACTACTATAACGAAATGATTTCGGTTTTCTATAATTGCTTATTGTCTTTCCTATGCACCAGCTATCAGCAGGTGTAAGACCAATTTGTACTTTCAAAATTCTATATATATGTTTGCTATGTCAGTTATTTCCTTACTAATTTCCTCTTCTGTTGATATGTGAGTTTTCTCTTTGACAGGAACCTTGTGTTATATGCAGCTAAATGTTTTTCTCTCACCTCACATCCTTGTATTAGAATATAATATAGTTACGGGAAAGAGCCTTCAATTTGCATTCCTATTTTATTCTTAAAAAGTAAAAAGTTCTCTTTTATTCGACCAAATCGAGACAACGTCTAATCTCTTTTTGAATCATTTCCTACTCTTACTGTTCCTTAATGACTGTCCCTGTAGCAACACAGCCTAATATTGAACCCGGACTATCTAATCAAACACATATTGCTTTAAACCGTTTTGACATAATCCTGAAAACTGCTAATAAACGGGAGGAACTTCAACGTTCATGGGCAGCCATTGAACAAGATATAACTACTCAGGAATAGTTGGAAGCTAGACGACGCGAACGTAGAAATCTTCCCTAGTTTCCTTTACCAAAGGTTGACGTTACCCTTTTATCCATCTTTAACCTACTTTCGGATGCCTTGACACTGTACTTTTAAGCCTTAAGTACAGACTCAGGAACAACAGACCCCATTATGTGCTTTAGGTACCATTGATGGGTTTCTATCCTATGATTAAGATATAAGGATGGAAATAAACATACCAAGGTTTGTAATATGCCTTTACATCCTCTGGATTATGCACTAGGT
Source organism: Picea glauca (assembly GCA_000966675.3). Lineage (NCBI taxonomy): Eukaryota > Viridiplantae > Streptophyta > Pinopsida > Pinales > Pinaceae > Picea > Picea glauca. Next base: position 498,319 of record JZKD02S1678244.1, on the reverse strand, counting down.
CCAAAACCACCAATGAGGCCTTGCAAAGGGAATGTTTATGACACAAGTGTTATATAGGAGTCATTATAGGTTTTTTTCGCTCAATAAATTTCTATTGGGTTATCTTCAATGGTCCGAGGATGATAACATTCATATTTACCATTACAAAAAGTGGTCATAGTTAGAACTATAGGTTAGTGCCATCATGGCTAAACCCACACCAATATATATGGGCAACATTCATCATAGCAACAACTTCATCATTTGTTTTCAGTTTTGTTTCAAAGTGTCATGACCAAATATAAAAAGAGACAATGTAGGCACATTGAGTGGCTCTAAAATTCATGTTTAACCTCTATTTTAGTGTATCAACATTTTTTATACACATCTTAAATTGTTAGAGATCAAGTATATGTTTCTCTCTACCTCTATTGTTTTATAGCAAATCTCACTCGTGACTTTGTTTCAAGATGTTCACAATTGCTTATTTTAGGGACTTCTATTAGATGTTCAAACTTTGGCTTTTCCTTATCTGTAGATCACTTGATGTGCAATATTGTGAACCCTAGCCCACTTCTCAACATCTTAGTAACGACTACGAGTAACCAACAACATTATATTTTCCTATTGTATACTACCTATGAACAAATCTTTGTCAAAAAATAGTATCTCAACAATAATGATAGTTTGTCAAAGGCTTCACCACTGCCACTAAAGAGTCATTCATGTCCTCCTATAATTTAATCTCTAAATTCATACGTTGTAGTTCTATCACCCAAAAAAGGCCCCATATAATGGATGATATCGACAACAACCCTACTTTCCCAAGTAATGCTTATGTCACAAAAGATTAGTTCTTTGATCCCCCGGGACAAAGAGAGAATTCATCAAAAAAAGTGGTAAGAATAGAGTGCCCACTATGATGGGTTAATCAACAAATCCAAACTCTAGGTTGTCTCCTAAAAATAAAGCATCATGCCCAATCCCAAACCCCAACTCTTTAGGACTTGCAAATAAAGTAAAGGACATGTATACAATTGAAGAATTAACCAAACATTATGAGGAAAGGAAACATTATTAGGAGTGGTAGTAGGACAAAAATTGAAATTTTTTTCGTGAAATTAGACTCCATGGAAGAGAGGAAATATAACTGAGTGTTGATTAGGAGTTAGTGCAATCTCTCCTCTTCACTTGATCGAATCTAAAAATAACTTATGGTTAGACACTCTTTTCCAAAAAAATGTGCAGATGGGGATATATTTGTAGGCCTGGGCATGAAATGGAAAACATTGTTCAACCTATCCATCACTAGCTATTGACCATAAACTAAAAGATTGATAATCTGCAACAATAGATAGATTCAATGGACAACATTAAAGCCTCCAGGTTTGATATCTATAAATTCACACACCCCCAAAGTTGGCCTTAGGGAATCTCAACAAAGTTTGCAGGACCATTTTGACTTGAACCATTATGATATCATGCAGATAATACTCTAATAATAGCTCATTGTGAAAAATGCAATTAAGAATATAAAGCGAATGATTTCCATATCGAATAACAAGATGCAATGACCTACCTTCGAACTCACAACCAACCATTGTGATCCATAAAGCCAATAAGTGTTCTCAACAAGACTATATAGAACCCAAAATGCACATCCAAGATTGCAAAGAATGAATAGGATCTCCATGACAAGCCAACTAATTGTCAAGGAAAATCAACCCCAATGAACAAATGGACCTTCCTTGAAATGTTTCTGGATAGTAGAAGGGTTCTAAAGCTTGGAATCATAGTAGATGTTTTTGGACAATATCATTGCACTAGTACATTCTTTTCACAAGGAAAATACCTAGGGAGACCCAAGAGATTATTTTCTACATTTATCGATGAAATTTCTAGTAAATGCATTGGATAGACCAATGCAGCCCTGGGATCTCACTTTTCATTTGACTGTCAAATGCAAATTTGATGATGGTCATGTGTTTTTAATGCCTTCCATTTTATGTTTTATGTAAATTCATAAATGTCAATTTCTTTTGTATTGTTATATGTGAATTTCACCATTACAATTTTTTCTTTTTCTTTAATGTTTGACCATACAATTTTGTATAGAGAGGGTGTCGTGCGCACTCTCATAGAATTTTCTCTTATTATTATTTCAAGGAGTGCACCATTAACAACGTTGAAGATGAAGACATCTAGAAGAATGAGATGATGAAAGATATGTCGGATATTTCAAATGAAAAGGGTGAAATTAAAGTGATTGTGATTATGGCATGGAATTAGAAGCAAAGTCCTAACCTTCATTGCTGAACCCACTTATATGGTCACTACAAAATTTAATTAAAATCTCCATGATCACAGCCATTGCATTGAGCTTCTAATACTTATGTTGCTTGTAACACCCCGGGTTTTGAGCCCCCATATTAAATCATGTATTGTTACACTACTGAGAGGCCAGAGTTCCCAAACAATTATTAAAAGGACGGTGTGCTGAAGAAATGTAATGTTTTGATCATTATTAATAATAAATACAACGTTGGTTGATAGACGGACAAGGACTAGAGTTATAGGGGGCTATGATTCCACAAGAGAGGGGGCTTGAGGGGCTAAGCATTTTGTTTTATATTTTATTCTCCATTTTAATTAATGGAGAATAACAGTTACATGAGCTCCTTGGGGAAAGGACAAGAGGTTCTTCATCCCAACAGATTACATAAACCTATCCCTGGCCTGTTGGGGGGGTTCCTTCTCTCTCACTCTCGTTTCTTGTCCTCGTTTTGTTGTTGGTCACTTCACTCTTCCCTCACACATTTCATTCACTCGATTGTTCATTGTTTCGTACCTTGCATGGATATCTCACTCCATTCATTTCCATCACCCACTCATCATTCCTCATCCGTGTCTTGGCTTGGGGAAAGGAAAATGAATTTTTGAAGAGAATCCATGGTATTATTGGTTGTAGATGTCACTAGTGTAATCCAACCATGACTTGAGGCCTACATGTCTGAGATGCATTGGCCTGTGTCCATCTTTGTTCACAGCTGGGAGTCCTGAGATTTCCAGCATGGAGATTATGGACCAGTTGCGTTGGAGCACTAGAAGGAGAAGGACTACGTGGCAAACAAGGGTGGGGATCCATTCTCTTGGGTGGTGCACGATAGGTAGAAGAGAGTTGGGTACTTGGATTGTTGTGAGTGCTAGGAAAGCCTATGAGAGCTTGAGAGATGACTAGCTCAGAAAGCCAAGTAACACTCTAGAACTGTCCTTGTGGATTCATAGCCATGGCTTGGGGGTGACACTATTGTTGAGATTTGGAACAATAGTGTTTACGATTGGTGGAATGTCCATGGTATGAAGCCAGTTGGTGTCTTCTTTTATAAATATTAGTGCTCTCTGATTTGGTATTATTTACCTATATATGAATGTATTCCATTGTGTATTTATTTATTGTTTAATTAAATCTTTAGAATATGCATGCTTGTTGGTTATTGTTGTGCATGTCGTTAGACATTTTATTTTATGCATCCTTATTAATTTAAAAAGGTATTGGTAAGAGAAAGAAGGACAAGGGTGGGCTTGAAGATAGTGTACCCCCATCTTGTGGTTAGCAGGGTGTGTTACAGATTGGTATCAGAGCTTCTGGTTGAAACACCGGGCTGGTATGGGCTGGGTTTGTTGGTTAGAGTCTCGTGGTTGAGATCGAATTATGTCCTTGAAGTTGAAAATCTCAGGAGGAATGGCATTGTAGAATCTACGTAGGAGCTAGAAAGTCAAAGATCCTTTGCAAGGGTTCGAAGGATTGTGACTATCCCTTTCAAATTCGGGATTGATTGCATATGTGGGATCAAGAGAGATCCTGGATCATTGGATTAGAGGGAAAGTGAACAAGGGTAGTCCGATGAAGGAAAATAAAAGGTTAAGTCACAACCGTCAGAGCTCATTGGAGAGAAATAGATGGTGGGGAGACATTTCGAGGATCGGGAAGAAAATTAAAGTTTCTGCAAGTTGTGAGCCTGCAATCACTCAGGATCGTTGATCTTGCTAGATCAACATATCAATGATGTATATTGATCCTGCTATGAATGAGCATCTTCACATTGTGAGGATCGGGAAGGAAATTAAAGCACGAGGAAGTTGTGAGTTGACAATCGCTCAGGATCGTTGATCTTGCTAGATCAACATATCAACGGTGGATATCGATCCCACTACAGACCAACATCTTTGCTTTGTGGAGATTGACAAGGAAATTAAAGAGTGAGCGAGTTGAGTCTCAGTAATCACTCGTGGTCGTTGATCTTCAAGAAAGGGACACGTGTCAGGAGATCTCATACTCTAGGAGGAAGCAAGAAGAAGATGAGTGAGTAAAGGACTCTTGAAAGTCTAAGCTTCGAAGAGCCAGAGTAGATCCAGACCATTGATCCAAGTGGACACGTGGCAGGAGATCTTGCACTCCAATAGATAATCACTTCAGAAGAAAGACAGATGCGAAAAGCCACAACTCCCGAAGGCCCAAAGCTCGGAGTTCATATAGACCATCAATCAACAGGGACATGCGGTGCCAAATCTCTCACTTCGAAGACTTAGTACTCCGAAATTTTTTGCAAAGTGAAGCACTAGGGCCAAAACTACCTGAAGTCTCGAAGTAATTGTGGATCGTTGATCTCAAATCAACAAGAACTATTGATATTTGCAGCATTATCTCCCGAAGTCCCGAAGTCCAGAGTTATTATGGACCGTCAGATAAGGGAGACACGTGTTGGAAGATTGGCAAGTTCAGGAATTCAGTGTTTGGGAGAATTGGAGTGTGTTAGTGTGGAAACTCCTGAAGCCTAAAGATATGAAGCCTAATAAGCTGAATTGGTGGGCCATCATGACATCACCTAGAGGTGATGTGGACCCCAAAATGCAAGCGTAAAATATTTCGAAGCCAGAAATTTCGATGTGACGTGGCTTGTGGACGTCACCTGGGATGACTTGGAAACATGGGATGTGTGGCATGTGTCAGTGAGTTTTGAACCTGTGGATGATTGAAATTTTAGTTAGAATGTGACATGTGTCACCCACCTCAAGGGGCTACGTGTCCACTTCTATTATTTCACCACATGGTGATAGATCATGTAGTCCGGGGACTGGGCACTCCAGAGGAAAAAGATGTGGTAGTTTGTGTTGGGTCGAGAACTCCCGAAGGCCATAGTACATATCGACCATTGATTCTAGAAGACACGCGATAGTATATCTCGTAGTCCAGAGACTTGGTACTCCAGGGGTTTTCAAGTCTCTACAAGTGAAAAGTGTCAAAGCACCGAAGTAATAGAGGATCGTCCATCCCACCATTGGATTAAGACATAGACCATCGATCTCATGAAGCCTTCAGATGGGGCTGGGGTCATCCATTTGATGGGAGATTAAATCTCAATCGTCTTATCCTTGTGGTGGAGCTAATGGAGATTTTGGTTAAGGGTAACTCTAGGAGGAAACAGAATTTGACAACAGAGAACAGATGAAGGCCGAAGTCTAGAGGACTTGGTCCTGACACTGGTCCCATGCACAGGTAAAAAAGGGCTTGGGAGGTAACTTAGCCATGGTTTTGTGGCTCGCACAAGACCTTTGTGAAAGAACACAAAGCGAGGTGCTAAAGAAGGGACTAAGTTGTGGATTCGAACCATGGTTACTTGAAACCTGATTTGAGGGAAGTGCCTACGCAGAATGAAATTTTGTATTAGCCAGGGATAACATGACATTGTTATTTTGCGAAGAATGGGGATATATTCTTCATGAACTAAGAAGAAAAGGACCTGTAGCATTGTTTGGAAAATTTCTTTATATGAATAATTCTAACAAAATGGTCACTTGCACATTTTGAAGAATTAAGAGATTTAAACATATCATCTCGGAATGGAGATTCGAGAGATGGAAGAAGGTGAGGGAGCCTCCAGCCATGATAGAGAGGTCGAAGGCCAGAATACCAGAATTGGTAATGCAGAGATAGAGTCCAATGGACCCAAGGGTAGATGAGAGCAATAAACATTAATAGAAACTATAAGAAGACTGAAAATAGAAGTGAAAATCTACAAAGTAGACAATGAGAGGCTGATGAGAGAGAAAAGTCAGATAAATGCTTGAGTGTTGTAGAGCTTAAACCAATTGCATAGGAAAACTAGGAATGGCTCCGAGCCAGGGGAGGAAGGCAGGTTTCATGAAACAAGAGATGATCATGGAAGATCTGGTTATTCAAGAAGTGCTAGAAAAACAATCACAATCTAGGATAGTTTCAAATATTTTCTTAGATTAAACCACAATAGGGAGTTAAAGGAATAGTAACGGACCCACATGTCTACATGCTAGTTTCCTAGGGACTTTTGAATTACGCAAGGTTGTACCAAAGACATTTAGTTAATTAGGTAATCAACACTTGTAACAAACAAGCGAAGTCCACATGCAGCAAGGTGACACCTAATTCATTAAAACATTGGCACACTTTCACTCATTCACACACAAAAGTCACTTATCACTCACATAGTTGTCCTCTCGAAACATGGCAGTCAAAGTAAGTTTCCTCAAAAGGGATTCTGAAAACACCCCACCCTTTTCTTGACGAGACTATCCACTCCCATTTAATTTCAATGAGGTCTGTTCATCCCCCCAATCTCTCAAACAACCACATCTAAATTTTTTTCTAAAAACTCACTAAGTTTTCCTCCACAGGAGGTGCCAAAATAATTTTTTTAGTCTAGGTAGGATCTCAGGGATAGGCATCCAAATAAATCCTCGTTATCTGGTTCTCTCATTATCAAAACAATAGAAGTTGTCAAATAGTGAACTTAAAATCCTCCAAGTCAAGTGTTTCTAACACCATAAGCTAGGGAGATACCCGTGAAGGGTTGAAGGCTGAGGTCCAGTTGTTCTGTGAATCCCCCCTTGAGGAACCCACCTCTTGGATGGGATCTAGCCCATGACCCATTTCTTAGGCTGAAAATCTAAATGACACACTTTGACCGAGGTACCTAGTGACCAAATTTTAGGACATCTACCCAGGTGGCAATTGTGGACTGCAATTGCACCTTGATCGGATTTTGTGTGGCTATTGATAAATATCGCCAGTTCTTTCGGGATATGCCCCATTTACCCCTCATTATAATTGATTACTTCATACTTCACTAGTTTCTCTTCCACTGACTTCAGACCCCACTGTTGAGTACTATTGGAAGGTCCAGTGCTATTTTAAAGGAAGAATGTTATTTCTGTTAGGACACGAGCATTTGTTTCCTTTGTTTCCCCCACAAGGAAAAAATCCACTTACCCACATATATGTTTCTTTATCATAACACTTTATGTATGATGCACTTCTGATTACATTTTGATTTGGATATATATGGTGTAAAGTTCAAAAAATTGCAAAAGGCTCTTGTTCATTTATTTACTCTCACCACCATTTGCACACATTCACTCAGCTAGTCGAACATCATAGGGGACCCACAGAATCCTCGTCGTTCCAGACGCTTGCTAAACCTCCCTCCTATCTTAGGGGGAGTTCCTAGTTTTACCAACTCATCAACACCACCATCTCACACTCCAGTGAGCACCACTATCTTAGGATCATCTTTGCTTGGTTACACCTTACTTGGGTCCACTTCCCAAGGTCCACCGTCCACTCACTCTCCTCTACACGGAAGTGGGAGACCAACTTCCTCTCAAGGGGGAAGTACCAACCCACCTAACCCACCTCAAGGGCCAGGTTCGCAGAACACTCACACCATGGTTGGAACTTATTCTACCCCCACACTATTGATTCCATATTTGGCCTCTCTTAACATACTAGATCTAAGAAAACTCACCAATGATCCTATATTGCATGACCCCACATGGCCTGCAATTCCCACAAAACTACCTTCAGACATCCCCAAGTTTGAAGGAAAGGCAGGAGATGACCCTGCCAATCATGTCATGATTTTCCACCTATGGTGCTCTTCCAACAACATCATGGATGATTCCATTAGACTAAGGTTATTTCAACGCACACTCACTGGCCCATTAGCCAAATGGTATGTAGATGAAAAATCGGGGTCCCATGCGACTTTCGAATCCTTGGCCAAAGCTTTTTTAACATTTTTTCAATTACCAATCCGTCATGACAATGGTCTCGAACTACTCTCTAATTTCAAACAAACCTCAGCCACACATATCATTGATCACATTCACAAGTGGCGTAGATGACGTAGTTTGTGCAAAGCAAAAACCACCAAACAACAGTGTCTTGATTGGTTTCTCAGATCACTTGTCTCTCTCCTTGGTAAGAATGTGGCCTCCACCTTTCCTCAATCCGAAGAAGAATCCATCAGTAAGGCTCAACAGTTTGACCTCATCTATTCACAATTAGGGTAATTATACACTGTACTTCCTGATCTCCCAAAACCTGTGCCATTCAGCCAAGACAAACCCGAGATGTCTCACTCAGCAGATAGAATAATTGGTAACACCACGTACCACGGTCCACAACCCCAACAACCACCAATGTATGGCACACCTCAATATTCGTCGGCATATGGAGGCACCTCTTATTACCACCCACCCCCTTATCAACAACCATACATTGTTGCTATGCCTCCACCCATCAGTGGGCCACAGTCGGCACCTCCCATGCACCCACCTACCCAAATGAGTTCTAGGACCCCATCTCCCTCAGCTTACACTCCAAGTACTAGAAAAAGTGCCACACCTTCCTATGTACCTTACAGATCGTTACCTCCACAGAATCCATACTTTCCATTCCTTGGTCCTCCACAACCCATGGCTCCCCCACATCCTCATGCTAGGGTGAATTTTGTTCAACCCTCTCTCATTCAGCAATATCAAAATTTCAAACAACTGAATACTGCAAATCCGACCCACCCATCGAATAATGCCAAAAAGAAAAGAAGAAATTGAAACAATAACAACCTAGGTCAAGGCGGGAATCAACCCCAACAACGCCAAACTACAGGGGACAACCAGAGTCAAGGGAATCAGAACCCCCAGGGGGGCAATAACAACAAACGCCAAGGAAGAACCAACAACATTTGCACCAACTTCCCTTGTTCCCTTTGTGGTGAGTTCGGTCATTACACTCATCATTTCCCCCAAATCGCTGACTTTAAATGGATGAAAGACTCAATGGCTGGACCACATGCTCCAACACCCCTTTCCCCTTAGTAGGCCCCACAACAATACGTGCAACAACCCCCCCCC
>JZKD02S1678244.1:467127-489083 GCA_000966675.3 Picea glauca | reverse complement strand
TGCTGCAAAACCCCATTCCACACCCTCAACAAGAGATACAACCTACCCCACCACAGTTGGGATAGTAACTCAATCCAAACAACCCAGCGGATCATACGATCCTCCTCACCAGTGAGGAAGAAATCCTGTTGCAAACATGCAATAGTCAATACCATTTGCCTGTTGAGTCTCCTCCCATTCCCCCAAAAACAATCCCTGTACCAACATGACCCCCATTGGTAATCCCTCACCCAAACGCAGAACCACCCCTTCGCATCCCTCGCATCCCATTACATAGGAATGTCCACAACCCATAGGCTAGGGAAGCTCATAATTACAGTTTGGTTGATGACTTAGCACAATCCCCGGCTTCCATGTCAGTCTTAGAAGTCCTTCAATCTTGTCCAACTCAGCGGAAATCATTAATTTCTGCCTTGGGGGCAGTCGACTCTGCCGATACTCGACTCATTACATTTGATCTCGAAAGCAGAGGACCATGCCTTCCTGCTCTAATCACTTTTCAAATACCAGTAGAAATTTGGAACATTACAGTTCATCAGAGCATTGCAACAGAGAACCACACCTTCCATGCCTTCCTCTATTTTGCTCACTAAGGTGACGAAAGAGGCACAACAATGACATTCATAAGACAACCTTTAGAACCAGGTATGGGAATTATGAATTTGTAGTGGTTCAATTTGGACTGACCAATGCACCAATTGTCTTTATGTTCTTAATGAATGGCATATTAAAAAATTATTTGGATAAGTTTGTCATAGTATTATTGGATGGCATAATTGTCTATTCTAAGTTTGAAGAAGAGAATGAACATCACTTAAGACTGGTATTGCAAGTACTGAGAGAACCTTAGTTGTATGCAAAGATGAGTAAGTGTTCTTTTTATCAAAAGCAGATCCATTACTTGGCATACATTATTTTAGAGAAGGGCATAGCAGTAGATCTAGAGAATATTGAAGCCATTAGAGGGTGGCCAGCACCCAAAAATGTGTCAGAAGTCATATATTTTATGGGATTAGCTGGTTACTAAGAAGGTTCATAGTAGGGTTCTCTAATATTTCTCATCCCATCACTTTTTTGCAAGATAAGGGAACTAAATTTGAATGGACACCTAAGTGTGAAGAGAATTTTAATATGTTGAAGGAATTACTTACTAGTGCACCTGTGTTAAAGATTGCTGACAAAAATGAAAGTTTTGTGGTATGTACAAATGCATGTAAGGAAGGACTTGGGGGAGTCCTCACGCAAAATGGACATGTCATTGGTTATGAGTCCAAAAATCTTAAGGAACATGAGAGGAACTATGCCACACACGACTTGGAGATTGTTGCCATTGTCCACGCCTTGAAGATATGAAGGCATTATCTCATGGGGAAGATATTTGAATTAAGGACAGACCACATTGGCCTGAAGTATATTTTTGAACAACCAACCTTGAATGCCAGGAAAACAAGATGTATGGAATTTTTAAGTGAATATGACCTCGATATCAAACATATCAAAGGAAAAGAGAATAAAGTTGTCAATGCACTTAGTAGAAGAGTGCATCTCATGCATGCTATTGTTGTTAGTATGCATTAGTCAGACTTGAAGAGAAGAATTTTAGATGATCTTGTTACAGATCAGCATTACCTATAGGTAAAGGAAATCTTACAAAAAAGAGATGTATAACAAAAAATAAATGAGTATGAGATAAAGGAAGATGGATTACTTATGCATAAGAATAGAATCTATGTTCCTAGTTCTAGAGAACTGAGGAATTTGGTATTGAAGGAAATGCATGATGTTCCTTATGTTGGACATCCTGGTTACCAGAAAATGATTACAGTAGTAAGAAGCCACTTATTTTGGCTGGGAATGAAAAAGAATGTTTCTGATTACATCGCTAAATGTATGGAATGTCAGAAGGTGAAGGCTGAGTATAGGAACCGAGTGGGTTTGCTGCAACCATTACCAATCCCAGAGAAGAAATGGGAAGTGATAACCATTGATTTCATAACTAAATTACCCAAGACAACAAGACAACATGATTCAATCATGGAAGTGGTTGAAAAATTAACAAAGGCTTCTCATTTTGTTCATGTAAAAATAACACATACAATGACTAATATTGCAGAAATTTACATGAGGGAGATTGCTAGGTTGCATGGGATGCCTAGGACAATTTTCTCGGACAGAGATACAAAGTTTACCTCCAATTTCTAGAGGGGATTGTTTAAAGGATTTGGTACAAATCTAAACTTTAGCACAACATACCATCCACAGTCAGATGGGAAAACAGGGTGGGTCAACCGAGTAATTGAAGATATGTTGAGAATGTATGTGATGGATAAGCCATCTAAGTGGGAATATTACTTGCACTTGGTTGAGTTTTCATATAATAATGGGTATCAAGCTTCATTGAGAATGAGCCCATTTGAAGCCTTGTATGGTAGGAAATGAAATACTCCACTGAGCTGGGACAACCCAACAGATAGAGTGGTACTTGGGCCGGAGTTGCTCAAGGATATGGAAGACCAGATGGTTAAGATCAAGCAGAATTTAAGGGCATCTTAGGATAGACAAAAATTTTATGCAGAGAAGAACATGATAACTAGAGAATTTAAAGTAGGGAAGCATGTACTTCTGAATATGAAGCCCAAGAAAATCTCTTTGAAATTGGGTAGTTGTACAAAGATGGAAACCAGATTTTGTGGTCCATTTGAAATATTCGATAAAATAGGGCCAGTTGCATACATGTTTGCATTTCCTTCTTCCATGAATGTGAATAATGTATTTCATGTCTCTTTTCTAAAGAAATATGTACATGATCCTAACCATTTTATTGATTGGCATCTGATTCAGGTCCAACCAGTGCGGGTATTGGATAGAAAGGGATATTTTTCAGGTCCAACCAGTGCGGGTATTGGATAGAAAAGTCAAAATTCTTTGGAATCGATTTATAGAGATGGTAAAAGTTTAGTGGACCTACTATGGTCCTGAAGATGCTACCTGGGAGCATGATGATGCCATGCGGGCAAAGTACCTGCAACGTTTTGAATAAATTTTGAGATTTTGATCTCTATTTTGTATATGCACTGAGGACAGTGCCAAAATAAGGGGGAGGGGATGTAACACCCTGGGTTTGAGCCCCCATATTAAATAATGTATTGTTACACAGTTGAGAGGCCAGAGTTCTCAAACAATTATTAAAAGGCCGGTGTGTCTAAGAAATGTAATGTTTCGATCATTATTAATAATAAATACATCATTGGCTGCTAGATGGACAAGGACTAGAGTTATAGGGGGCTATGATTTCATAAGAGAGGGGGCTTGAGGCGATAATCATTTTATTTTATATTTTATTATCCATTTTTCTTAATGGAGAATAGCATTTACATGAGCTCCTTGGGGAAAGGCCAAGAGGTTCTTTATCCCCACAGATTACATAAACCTATCTATGGCCTGTTGGGGGGGTTCGTTCTATCTCACTCTTGTTTCTCATCCTCATTCAGTTGTTGGTCACTTCACTCTTCCCTCATGCATTTCATTCACTCAATTGTTCATTGTTTCACACCTTGCGTGGAGATCTCACTCCATTCATTTCCCTCACCCACTCATCTTTCCTCATCTGTGCCTTGGCTTGGGGAAAGGAAAATCAACTGTTGAAGAGAAGCCATGGTATTTTTGGTTGTAGAGTTCGTTGGTGTAATCTATCCATGAATTGAGGCCTACATGTATGAAATGCATTGTCCTATTTCCAACTTTGTTCAAAGCTATGAGTACTGAGAGTTCCAACATGGATATTATGGACCAATTGCGCTGGATCCCTGGAAGGAGAAGGATTGCCTAAGGGACTGTTTGACAAAGAAGGGTGGGGGTCCATTCTCTTGGGTGGTGCACGTTGGGTAGAAGAGAGTTGGGTACTTGGATTGTTGTGAGTGTTGGGAAAGCCTATGAGGGCTTGAGTGTTGGTTGGTTCGGGAAGCCAAGTAACACTCTGGAACTGTCCTTGTAGATTCATAGCCTTGGCTCGGGCGTGACACTACTGTTGAGATTTGGAACAGTAGTGTCTATGGTTGGGTGGAAGTTTCTTGGTCTGCAGCCAGTTGGTGTCTTCTTTTATAAAGATAAGTGCTCTCTACTTTGGTATTATTTACCTGTATATGAATGTATTCCATTGTGTATTTATTTATCATTTAATTAAATCTTTAGAATATGCATGCTTGTCGGTTATTGTTGTGCATGTCGTTAGATCTTTTCTTTTATGCATCCTTATTAATTTAAAAAGGTATCGGCAAGAGAAAGAAGTCCAAGGGTGCGCTTGAAGGTAGTGTACCATCAACCTGTGGTTGGCGGGGTATGTTACATTACTACTCGGGGCCACCGTCACGATTCAATGACCATGAAAAATGCATTATAGAATGGATGAGTTACCCGTACTAGTTAGTACACCTATAAAATTTATGACAAGTTATCTAAACCATTAAATGTCAAATTGACAATTTGATCATATTTATCCCTCTCACATTTAACATGCCAAATTCAATTACATTTTCAAATGGAAAAACTATTCTACAAAATGTAGAATTCTAGACCTAGATAGATGTCAAAAATAGTGCAATGTGTGTGGGATCATTTCAGCAAGAGTACAATGCACGGGGACACCACAGACACTTTGAGAAACTCTTCACGTGGATGATGGAACCACATATTTTATCAAACATGTTGGAACGATCCCTGGGATTTGAAGTTCAGTGCATAATTTTTTCTCTTTGAAAACGTATTTGACAAGTACACAAAACTCTTACATGTATAAAGCTAAAGGCATCTAAATAATCAATTTAGGAGGCATGAAGTTTGTGTCGAAGGCCGACTTTATCAATTTGTTCAATTTGACCATCATGAACCTCAGGGACTTACCATTTTTCGGCACCATTGGGGAAGTTGCGAGGTGTACCAAGTTTCTAATCAACAGGGTGCATGACAGAAGTCTGTGGTTGGATAGGATATATCCAATCCATGTAGTGGACATCCACTAGATTACTGGATTGTCCCTTGAGGTTGAGGATGTGTCCAAAGGTTTCTAGGGTCCCAATAAGAACATAAAGAATAAGGGGGAGCCCAGCCTATATGAGAGGTTTCACACATAGAGGGGGGGGCGCACACAACCAAGATCGACCCCATACTACCTGAGACGATCAGGACCATTTGCTACATCATTGCTAGCAAAGTTATGAGGTCCTAATACAAGGGAGAATGCACATTGGATGCATTATTAGTGGCATATTTTTGCACCAAAGGCATTGTCTTCAACTGGTGAAACTACCTATTGGAGGAACTCCTTGTGGATTGCGAGGAAGCCCAGGAGAAAGGTAGTACTTTCACTTATGGATACTTGTTTCTTGCATTCGAAATGCTCAAGTGGACACCACCTACCAGAATACCATTAGCGCCAACAGATAAGGGGTGCTTGGTGAATATTTTTGAGCCCTGACATTCAAGGCCAAACTCGGAGAACACCGCCTTCAACAACACGACATTCTCCTAGTGGTACAACAGACTTATTGATGCAACACAGAGGTTGTGCATTCCACAGGAGATACTTAACTACAATACGTAGAACATAGCATTCAGCATGAACCGACACCATACATTTGTGTGGTCGATGTATTCCAATAGGGAGGACTTCCATTCATGCATGCTTCCATTCTATTTGGATGAAGAGGCATTCGACAAAGAGTTTATGTTGTGGCCTGTAGTCAAACACAACCCACGCAAGTCGGGGATGCATTATGTTTTTCCTGTTGAGATGTTGAATAAGAAAGGTTAGGAAGCAAGGGTAGGGTCGAACTCTGGCCCAGAGGTACAAAATAAAGAAGCTTCATCACAGACGAACTCCAAAGAAGAGGAGGAGACACAGCCACTGGAGCACAAGAAGAGAACATTGTCGATGATCCCTCAACTGTCGGAGCAAGCTATGTTGATAGGTAAGGATGTCAATGAAATCCTTAGTGATACGTCCATCACAGAGCTAGTGGCTAAGAAATTCAGGATGGGGATTTCCCAAAGTATGGTTTTGAACCCCCAACCCATTTCATCCATCGTTCCCCGCACTTGCTCAGCGGCTCGAGCATCCCACATCATACATATCCAGGACGACCCTAAGCCTAACACCACTCCATCCACCATCATCATTGAACAACCTCCATCACCACCACAACCCCAATTGCCACCTCTAGAAACCAATAGTCCACCCCAAACCAGTGATCCAAAACCCATGCGGCTCAATCCCCCCAAAATTCCCAAGCAGAGGCAAAACATTTCTGGTCCAAACCCATAAATACTTGAGTAGAATATACAATTGACTGACCCAAAGCCTGAATCCTAGGACCACCATATCATACCCTTTGTACCGATTAAGGATGCTCCTTCTTCGACGGAGATGCAAACAATAGAGAAACCACAAGTCCAAAGTCCCCAACAAACTGCCTCAATGACTAAGGTTGAGGGTGCTATGGGAAGCACAACCTAGGAATTTGAGGTCCACAAAAAAGCAGAGACACCAAAGGGCCAGAAGGAACCTTAGATGACTTCAGGGAAAAGTGCAATGTCGGCATGGGAAAAGATGGAGCTATTCCTCCAAAACCCTCAGGAGTGTGCAAAGTTGTTGCAACTTTGCCTAGCCAGAACAAATTTTTTAATGTTCCTGTCGGTGAAGTTGAGATTGAGGCTTGTGTCATGACCATCTACAGGAAAGGAGGAGGTAGAGAATCCCTAAGAGCACTCAATGACCAGTGTTCTTTCACTGCAGGTCCAAGCACCCAGGGACTCCACCCCTTCTCCCGCTGAATTAGCACAGTGGCCAACAACGCAGCTAATCGGAGTGATCATGGCTTCAACTGATCAACTAGAGAAGAGTGTCTAGCAGGCTGAAAGGAATGTAGAGTTCGGAAGGGAGGAAACAATCCTTTCTCAAGCGCACAAGACGCGGGAATAATTCGCCAAGATTCAGGCGGAACAGAAACTGGAAAGAATCTAAGGGAGGCTTGATGAAGACTGGCCAGAAATAAGGAAGGTTGCACCTCAACTTCCAGAGTCCAGTGATGCAGGAGAGCCTTAGCATTAGATCAAATTACTCCAACGAGCATGGTCACAATTTTTCATTCGCGTAGAGCATCTGTAAGTACAGTTGCAACAGACTCAGCAAGAAGCAGAGCAACAACCTCAGAAGTTGCAAGAACATATGGAGAAGGTAGTGTCGGAAGGCAACAATGCTTGAGCAACAATACACAAGCGTACAACTGAGCACAAAAGGATATTCTAAGAAGTCAGTGACTGGATGGGCATCATCACTAGGTGCAACCAAACTCTAGAGGACATGCGCGCAAGAATACAGTTGTTGAATGAGGAAGTTGTGGTCATTATGGATCCACTCGAGAAACACGAGAAATTTGACCAAATCCAACAAGCAGATACTGAGCTGAATGCTCTTTTTGAGGTGCAATCTGTAGCCAAGAAGGAGATGCATGAATTTCGACCTATCATTTAGATAGTGTTATAACCCTAAATTGCACCACACATGCTTACCTAGCATCAGTCCAACTCGCCAAAACTCTGCTAAACAACTCTTTGAAAATCCTCTTGTGTCAAGGCCCATGCGACCTAACCCATTACTGCATGCATGTGCATGTTGGCTTACTCACAACAGCCCGTGTGTACCTAACAAAGCATGAAAAAAGGAAAGTTGTCGACGGAACAAAAATCTATGGGTCAGTTAACTGAAACTCCTGGCCATGCATGGCCGAGGGTTCGTCCAAAGCCCTAGTTCCTTCTAGTCTATAAAAGAAGGGGTAGGGGTACCATTTGGAGGAGGAAAAAATATAGCGAAGATACTCTGCCCTTTTACGTAATCCATTGTCCCAACCCTTTATCCTTTCCTCATGCCAAAGGAGATTTAATGCAAAGAAGTTGAAGGAAAGAAGAAGAGGAGCCCAGGATCAGGTTCAAGGAGTAGTGGTCGGTCTCATCTTTTGTAAGTTGATTCACTTTTAGTAACAAAAAGAATACTTTTTCCGTCCCAATGCATGAATTGTGTATGATTTGATTTATTTATGCTTGATTTCTAACCCTTGAGTATAGAAGTAGCATGCATGCATAGTTGTTGTTTGTCTTGAGTGCAGGTCATCTGTGGAAGGAGCAACGCAAGCAAGTAGTCAAGCACAATAGAGGATCTACATCAAACGCCGGTAATAAGGTAGGTGGTCCTTTTCCTTGCATTTACTGTGAAAAAGGGGTTTAAATCTTGGGTTGTAGGTAAAAAATTAGTTTCTATTCGGTCAAAATTTGCATGCAAGTCTGACCCTAGTTTGCTAGTCCGTAGGGTGTTTTTCCTAACAACAGAATTGGTGACCGTACTGGGGAGAATACTATTTAGGGTTCCTGGATTTATTTAAGTTTTTTTGGGTAGTTTACAGATTAGGTTTTCTGATTTTCTTTGCCTGTCTTTTTCTGTAAGGTCTGAGCTAGCAGGGAGTCTAGTTTTCCATACCAGTTTTCCCTGACTTTTGCTTAACTGTAGTTTTCAAGACACACAGAGGTACACACAGCTTGTAGAAGGCCTACATGCGTGTACTCGTGCCCTATCCTCTGATAGCTCGCGTGTGAACATTAGCTGTAGAGATAGTAGTAGCGTGTAGGAGTTTAGAGAACCTTAGAGGTAGTCCTCCTCTTCCCTATCAGAATTACACATTCTTAGGGGGTTTTCTGGAATCCTGTCTGAGTCTTGCTGGTTCACAGTTCTATCTCAGATTCCCTTTTTTTGCCTTATTATTCCTTGCATTATTTGTCTTTTCTGTTAGAAAGATCATCCAAGCCTTCAAGGGACCCTGGTTATCAATACCAGAGGCCTCTTCCTGGTCTGGACCGCCTGTTTTCATATTCTTTCTTAGAATTTAGATATACAGGCAGCCTGTACAAGGTCAGCCCGCATGTACATGCTTTCTGTCTCTGTTCAGCACACGTTTACATGTGTGTTGTTTTAGTGATAGTTGTGTGCTTGGACAGGCTACTTTTTGTTCAGAGTGGGGCAGTCATCCCCTCCTTTTATAAGAAGTATTCCTCTCAGGTCTTTGAGTCTAGGTTTGAATAGTCAGTAGGTTAGGCCATCTTACCCTTAGCCTGCTTTTTCTCAGTTAATAGTTGACAGAAAATAAATTTATTTTTTTTTACGGTTTTTAGACAAGCGTGAAAGTCTTTGTTTTTTTTTTATTTCCATTGTGTGATTATTTACTCTGATTCTTTGCGATCTTCGCTTTAAGCCATAATTTTTTTTTCTTGGTTTTTTACTTGTCGGTATTTTCCCTTTTTTGCTTTGCTAGCACTTAAATAAAAAAAAAAAAAATCTCTTTTCATTTTCTTCTTTGGTTAAAGAATGTGTTTTTGCATCATTAGCTAGGGAAAAGTCTTTTATTTCATAAGTTTTTGTAGTGCACTTAGATGATAAGTAGCTCATAGTCGATCGAAATTCCTTTGAGTTGGCTATATAAAATCTTAGAAAAAATAAAAAATAAATAAAAAAATAAAAAATAATTCTTTGTGAAAAGTTGTTGAAATTTTGCATTTAGTAAAAGTCTTTTGTTTCCATCTTTTTCATTATTTTTTCTTTCATCTTTACATATCATCAATTTCACTCTCATACCCCTTGACGTAAGACAAATCCATAAAAGCAACGCTAATTTTAAAATCTACTAGACTTTTATGTTTGTAGGGTTCACAAACTAGTTCAGGACTAGGGCCTTGGATTAGGTTGGAGAGGAAACTCTTCAAGGCCGTTCAAAACCAAACATTAGAGTCTGAGATAGAGAGTGTCTAAGTCTAGTTTTGTGGAATTTATATGGGACCCCCCTCTAACATAGGGGATAAACACGAGGTCGCATGCAGAAAGGTAGCGGAGATAACCCCTCCAAAGTTGGACCAATCGTAGTGGAGAACACATATAGAGGGCTTGTTTTGGGATTCCGTCGTTTGCATTTGCCACAGGGCTTTGTGGGTCTGGAATCTGTTCGAGGTCCTCAGTTGTATTCCAAACCATTTGATCTCGATACTCTTGATAGGTTTCAATCTTGATACCCTACTCATTGTGGTCTACCCGACTTTCGAATGTACCCACCTGGTGACTGTTCACGTGCTGGCAACCTAGTTGCCAATCTTTTTAGGGACGTACACAGGTGACTGCGGGGGCATACCATGCTACCTAGGATAGACATCGGGCCACGCTTTGTAGAGTATACCTGGAGGGTGCTTCTGTGTTTGAGTTTCACTTGCACCAGTAAGTTGCTCTAGTGTTGGTTGTTGTAACTGTTCTTCCAAATAGTTTAGTGATTGCTTGTCTTATCTCTTAGGGGATTCTTTTTAGTGTGTGTTACTTTTGAATGTTTAGAATACCTTAGTGTGTCTTGGATGTTCTCACATAGTGGAGGATCCTGAGCTCCGCTGGTCACAAAGGCTTCTTGGCCTGCCGCCGGTTACACTAGAGCCACCCTTGCCACCATTAAGGCAGAAGCTAGACAAACAAGGGTCTTTTGAAGCGATCGGGTTACAAACCTTTGTGCCTGAACAACTATCGGAGGAATCAACCACCACTCTTGGCTCGGTTGAAACCCCAACCACTGATATCTTGGCACCATTTATTGTACCAATCCAATTTCATGAACGCCAGACAGTGCCTCACACAGCTATGGAAACAATTGTTGTTACTTCTACTGAGAATTCTTCAATTCCCACCACAGTTGCTACCACAGGAGAGTCATATCCTAACCTACCATTGTTGGTCTAAGCCACCATAGTCTCAGACACAACTACGTCACACAATGGACCGAACCTGTCTATGGCAGTGGCCACAACCCCCTTCACACCTAGTGCGACAGGCCCTCCGTTTTCATACGGTATGCCTAGTTCAGGTACAAGTCCTGCACTAACCTACTCCACTTTACAGACTTTGGGTCTAGGGGTGGGGAGCTCTAACGCTCCTCTGCAAGGTCACCTTGGGGGAAATCTTGTCCCTTTTAATGCTTTTCCTTATGAAGGAGGTCATATTCCTCCTTCGTCCCCTTCGCTTTGTGGTTTGCATTAGCAGTCCACCGGGCAGCCTACACACACTAGTTTATTTGGAACAGGGAGTCAAGGAACACCTGCACAAAGTATACCGGTAGATTCGACACCATTTTCTTGGAACGGGACATTTGGTAACAACACATTCTCATCAGTCGCTTTTCCATCTGGGGGCAACCCCATTTTTGGACAATCTACTCCTACGCAGGGTACTATTCCTGCATTGGGGGCACACACAGTAGGACCTTGGAACTCAGGAAAAGGATCCGTTCCCTCCTTTGGAATGTCATTCTGGGGTAATTCTTTCCATAGTCAATGGAACCCTGGACAGACTACTATGCCTCTCCCATCAGGACAGGCATGGGGTAATCCTTCCCAAAGTCCTTCGAACACGATGCATGCCCAACACTCTATGTCCTTTATGGGAAATTAGTCGATGATGTCTCCACAGATGCAAAATCCTTACGCTGGTCAGGGCCATGGTTTCTACCAGAATCCGGGCCAGCAGCCAAACTTTTCCTGGCAACCTGGTGACAGTCAAACTCCAAGACCCTTTTTCCCAGGTTATCAACAGCAACCCAAACTACCATTCCTGGCGACGTTACACTTGCCAGATTTGACAAGGTTGTTAAATGATCCTATTTGTCATGATCTATGTTGGCCTCCTATGTCGATGAAGTTGCCTTCATAAATTCCAAAGTTCGAGGCCAAGCCTAATGAAGATCCAGGTGATCATGTGACTACCTTTCATCTTTGGTGTTCATCTAACTCATTGAAAGTTGACTCCGTACAGTTGCGATTGTTTCAACGTACTCTTATCAGGAGTGTCGCGAAATGGTACATCGAGCTCGATCGCTGAAGATACCCTTCTTTTAGCGAACTGGCGATGGCCTTCCTTAACCATTTCTAGTTACCTGTGAGATACGACGCTAGCACAGAGCTACTCGCCAATTTCGAACAAACAACAGCGGACCATATCTCTGATCATATTCGAGAATGGAGACGCCGGAAGAGTCTAATCAAAGTACCAGTCCCACCAACATTCTTGCTTGAGTGGTTCCTTAAGTATTTGGTCCCACAGTTATCCAAAGACATCGCAACATCTGGAGTTTTCTCCGAAGAAGATGCCATCATGAGGGCTCAACAGTTTGAGCTCATCTATTCTCAGTCTGGTTTGTTATACAACATCTTGCTAGCTATGCCACGTTCGATACTGGATAAAACTGGACAGAGAGTTGGGCCACATGCCGATGGTATTGTTGGTTCAGCACAAACCAAGCCCGTTGAGCAATTCAAAAAACAGTTGCAACAGTTATCCATACAACACACAGCAGCCAGTCAAACTATTGCTTTGGCTACTCCTCCTACCCAAACGTCGGAAGTACACACTGTGCAGTCGACTAACCCAAAGGCCACCCAGCATCCTGAA
This sequence comes from Picea glauca, assembly GCA_000966675.3. Lineage (NCBI taxonomy): Eukaryota > Viridiplantae > Streptophyta > Pinopsida > Pinales > Pinaceae > Picea > Picea glauca. The sequence continues at coordinate 476,566 of JZKD02S1678244.1, read as the reverse complement.
GGGAAGAAAAAACAAAGAAAGAAGGGTAAAGGGGATAAAAAACCCACTGATAATGCTGGTGGGGACAACATGGAAAAATGGAAGGCGAGATATCCATGCAACTTGTGTGTGGAAGAACACCCAACCCATCTTTGTCCTTGACTTGCAGAGGCCCAAACGTTTGTCACACAGCAACAACAGGTAGTGTTGACTAATCCCTTTCAACATGGGAAAAATCTAACGCAAGCCTCTACAAGCACAGAAGGGGGTAGCCAAGAAACTGGCCCACCTCCAAACAATCCCTCATCTGTGAATGTATATATGGTTAGGGGTGATGCTTTCATATCAACTAGAGTGCACGACTATAGTAAACCAAGCGCTTATAAGAAGGGTAAAGAATTTGATCTCCCATCTCTTCCTCTACAGATTGAGAAGACTTTGGGAGAAAAAATGACACGCATTCCAAAGGGTGCATTTAAAAAATCTTCTCACAACCCAAACGCAAGGGCCGCCCAAAATTACTTTGTGGTGGAAGATTTATCACAAACCCCTTATGCGATGTCTGCTTTGGAGGTCCTCCAAAGCTGCCCTGCTCAGAGGAAAGCCTTGTTAACCACTTTGGGCTCTACTGAGACTTGTAATATGGATACCATTATGTTAGATACTACTGACTTAAAACCTTGTATGCCTTACCACGTAGCATTTCAAATAGTAGTGGCTCATCCCATGAAAATTTTTACATGGAATATCTTCCACACGGTGATCGATGAGGGTGCCTCGACATGCGTTATTTCATTAGCATGTTGGAAGGCCATTGGCTAGCCCGCTTTGTCTCCTTCACCTACTCTCCTCACTGCTTTCGACGATCGTTCTTTTCGACCACATGGCATCATTCCTTCTTTCCCTGTGTAGTTAGGAGGGAAAACCATGTGTGTCGAAGTAGAGGTAGTCGATGCTCCCCTCGACTATAACCTTTTGTTAGGACGGAGTTGGACTTATTATATGCAAGTTTTGGTTGCTACAGTTTTCCAAGTCTTGTTGTTTCCACACGAGGGCCGGATAGTGACCATTGATCAACTGTCTTTCTCCAGACCTGACCAACCTTTGGGGGCATCCATGGTCCCCATGATTGATAATCCTCAACCAGGTGTCATTAACATAGGAGTTGGTTTGTGCCCATCCTTGATGGGTACCTTCGATTACCCACCTCCTCGTGATGATGTCAAATTTATATCTAATCACCATAAGGTTGAGATTTTTCAAGTTTCGTCGTTCTGCACGACTTACTTTGAGGATCCTTGGATTCTTCCTTCCCCATCAGCCAAGATGGATGAGACAGGGCACCCCAGCATGTCCATGCCCTTTTCAGCCGCTGAGGCAACATACTCTTTAGTCCAGCAAGCTTCAGCTAACCCTGATCTGACTCCTGCACAAGAGTTAGATCCACTTCTAGAGCCTATTTGGGCTCAGGGTTCTCTCACTAACATTGATTAGTTAGACTTGGTCTTGCCTTCTGACGAAGCAGTAATCGAAACAATGACTAGTCTGGACAAACCTTGGAAAGATCTTCATCACAGATCATATTTTCTCCTAGAGTTAAGTTGAATCGAAGCAGGAGAATTCACCATTACCATGATGAGAGATCAGCCATGTCCTATTAATCTCTTAGCTACACAGGAAATTTATGTTGAGGGAAATATGGCGACTATAGCTGAAACTATACCTATCAACATCTCCTGAAACCCTCACATCGTGTAGAATGTATTTGTCGGAGCGGATTGCTCCCCCAAAGAGATTCAAACTTACACGGATCTTTTCAAAGAATTCAGCGACGTTTTTGCCTGGTCTTATGAGGAAATGCCAGGTATCGATCCGAAAATAGTTGAACATGAAATCACAACATATCCTAATGCCAAGCCTATTCGACAAAAACTTTGTCCAGTCAATCCTAAGAAAGTAGCAACCATCAAGATTGAGGTTGAGAAATTGCTAAACGCAGGTTTTATTTATCCTATCCATTTGACTCAATGGGTGTCAAACCCTGTGCTGGTCAATAAAAAACAAGGCACGATTCGTGTATGTACCGATTTCTATGATTTGAACAAGGCATGTCCCAAAGATAATTTTCCAACACCATTCATTGACCAAATCATTGATGAATGTGCCGGTTGTGAAGCCTTTTCGTTCATGGATGGTTTTTCGGGATATAAGCAAATCCAAATCAAACCTAAAGACCAACATAAGACAACATTCATTTGTCCGTGGGGTACATTCACATATCGTAAGATGCCTTTTGGCCTTAAAAATGCTGGAGCCACATTCCAGTGGGCCGTGTATTTTTCTTTTCATGACCTCAAGCATATAGTCGAGGCCTATCTAGATGATTTAGCATCACACTCTTGCAAGCGCACGGATCATCCCACACACCTTAGACTAATCTTCGAGCGTTGTTGCTACTTTAGGATTTGCTTGAATCCAAACAAGTGCAGCCTCTGTGTAACGTCAGGACGTTTGTTAGGTTTCATTGTATCAACCACAGGGATCATGGTTGATCCTCTTAAGGTGGAGGCAATAATACAGTTGTCCCCCCCACGCACAATCCTACAACTTCAGAGTCTACAAGGCAAGGCGAACTTCTTATGATGCTTCATCACCAACTATGCCGAAATCACCAAGGGATTTATGCGTTTACTAAAGAAAGATGTTCCTTTTTTTTTGGATGAAGCCGCTCAATGCTCTTTCGACGCATTAAAACACGCCCTCACAACCGCACCTCTACTACGGCCACCTAACTACAAAAAATATTTCTTATTATATCTGGCTACCGCAGAGTCAACTATTGGCATGGTTTTAGTTCAGGAAGATGATTTGTTCTCAGAATACGTGATCTATTACCTGAGCCAAGGCCTTGTAGGATCAGAACTCAATTATTCTCATATCGAAAAAACTTGTGTTGGCAGCAGTTCATGCTGTTCAACAGTTCCGTCACTATGTTCTATTTCGCAAGACCACCATCATTGCTGTCATGAATCCATTACAGTACATGTTGACACGATGAGTTATAGGCAGAAAAATTAGTAGATGGATAGTCATCCTCCAAGAGTTTTATTTAGAATTCATTTTAGCAAAGTTCAAGAAGTCATTGGTCTTCGTAAAGATTATTTCAGAACTTTCGGTTGAGTCAGGTGACGTTGTGCTTGAGGAATCACCTATCCGGGGGGATATGTTTTTGATTGCATATTTAGACCCCTGGTACGGAGATATACTTATCTATCTCCATACTTTGAAGTGACCCACCTCTGCTTCTCGTGACGAGCGTCAGCGGATACGCCATCAGGCTAAGAATTATCTCATACTCGATGATACATTGTATTGGAGAGGTGTAGACTGCATCTTGCGTCAATGTCTCACTCATGAGGAGGCCATCATAGTGCTCAATGATTGCCATACTGGAGCTTGTGGAGGTTATTTATCTAGGTTGGCAACAACCCAAAAGATTCTACAAGCAGGTTACTTCTGGCCAACACTTATCAAAGATTGTATCAAATCGGTCAAGAAGTGCCATCTGTGCCAAATATTCTCTCGGAAGATGAGGGCACATTCTGCTCCTATGTTTCCTATCATCACAGTTGGTCCCTTCACTAAGTGGGGGATTGATTACACTACATGCAACCCCCCGTCAGCAAGGGGGCACTTCTATATCATCATAGTTGTCGATTACTTCACTAAGTGGGTCGAAGCTATGCCAACGTTTAAAGATGATGGAGTGATTGCAGTTCTCTTCTTATTCAACCAAATCATAGCAAGGTTCGGCGTCCCGAGAGAGATTGTCACTGACCATGGCGGTCACTTTTAGAACCAAATGATGACCGAATTAACATCAAAGCTTGGGTTACGGTAGGAGCATTCATCACCTTACTACCCCCAAGCCAATGGGCAGGTAGAAGATGTAAACAAAACTCTTAAGACTATTCTACAGTGAACTATCAACTTAGCCAAGTCAAATTGGCATTTGATGTTATACTCAGCATTATGGGCTTACTGAACATCTGTTAAGACTACAACCGGTTTCTCACCTTTTCAACTCATTTACGGATTGGAGGCAGTCTTGCCCATCGAATGTCAGATCCCATCTCTAAAATTGGCAGTACAGTTATTGCCAGACACTTCTCCACTTGAAGAACGGTTAGTACACCTTGAGCAGCTCGATGAGCAGCGTCGCGATGCGGCCCTGACCAATGAGGCTCACAAACATAAGGTCAAGTGTCAATATGATAGGTTCGTTCGTCCTCGGATTTTCTTTGAAGGCGACCTTGTCCTGGTCTATGACCAAGACAAGGACCCCCTGGGGGCAAGAAAGTTTAAACCCATGTGGTTTGGACCCTTCATTATAAAAGAGGTATTAAAAAAGGGTGCTTATCCTTTGGTTGATTTTTAAGGGAATGCTTTGGCGGAGCCTAGAAATGGGCTCTACCTCAAGAAGTATTACTCATAGACAGGTCATTGTGGGTAACTTTTTGTAACATATGTGTAGTCTTTGTACTATTACTTTTTAAGTTTCTTTTAAAGTGTTATGGACGTGTCATTGATGTTATCTTTCATCAATATGGCAGATGTCAAGTGAGTCTGAGGTGTTCATTGGGTATGCAGACGGGGCTATTCGACACACACGAAGGCTTGCCTCCGCAGCCTGGGTAATCTTTACACCTCAGGTCCAATTGTTATCTTCCGGAGGTATATGCTTAGGTGACACCACAAATAATGTCGTCGAGTATAGTGCAGTTATTGAGTTGCTTCGTGACGCCTTGTCATTGGGTATCTCTCATCTTTGAGTCTATCTCGACACTCAACTGGTTGTGTTGCAACTAAACAGAGTATACCAGGTTCATGATCCAACTTTACACCGATGATTTCTTAGGGTACGTCTCTTAGAACGAAACTTTGATTATATTACATATTTTCATGTTCCTAGGAGATTAAACCAAATTACAAATACTCTAGCTAATCAAATTTTAGATTGGCATCTTGCACACATATGAAAGAATATTGACATAAACAGGTAAATACATTTTTGCACACAGAATCCATAAGACAAAAAAAGATAAAAACCATATATAAACATCATAAAATAACCAGAGTACATAGATGGACGCAAGTGCCTCAAAAATGGGAATAGTAATGAGTCACCAGGCTTATGCCCTCAAAAAGGATATACAAGTAGGTGATCGGGGCACATAAAAATTATAAGTAGGTTCAGGGCCTATGGGCCCTATTATAATCATCCACAGCATGGGATAAATGCCTAAACAATCGGACCCATGTCCGAGGTGCCCCCACTACATGAGGCTGCATGGATGGAGGCAGGTCCTCTATCTCTGCCATCGGGACTGTGCGAGTGAGCGCATTGAAGTTCTGCTCAACTCGTCTAAGGACCCTCTCGGCCTCTCTGGTTGGCAGGTTCCCTGCTACTGCTGCTCCCCCAGTGGTGGCAGCCGCGGCTTCTGGCCATGGACAACGCTTGTTCCATGCATAATCGGCAGGTCGCATGGGTCCCACATCTGCATGCAACAAACGTTTATCCGTCAAATACTATGGCATACAAAAAATGATATATATAAAAAAAATACATAAAAATTACATATGAAAACAAAAAAACTACAAAGGTGGAGACTTACCCATCTCCCCTCGCTCCTCACCAGGAGGCACGGATTTATCAGGATCTTTAGAGAAATCTATCCCTGCATATGGGTAGTCCTCAATCATAGGGATCTGTCGTGACAACCAAGCAAAGAAATCATCGTCGAAGGAATCAACGGTCCTTCCACCACCCTGTCACGGTAGTAATATTGCCCATCTACACACTGCAGGGAAAGAGGCCTGATGTCCTTATACTACAACCCGAGGACTACAAATCAAAACTCTCTCAAAAAACAATGAACACAAGATGGTCTCGAACCCGAAGTTCCTCTATGTCTGTTGTCAGCAATATATCAATTACCTCTTCATGCACTCGAGTAGTGTGGTACTCCATTCAAAAATTTGTGCATCCATGGACTGGATGGCACAGTTCATCTGTGTGCACGACGCCTGATGCAAGGCTGTTGAGCTGGTAATCTACCCAATCAGTAACAATATAGTCTGCAGCACTGAGTTAGTAATCTTGCTAATGGGTACTTGGGATCCCACACGGTTAGTCCCAGCCTCACAATGCTCAGCTATCAGTTCTGAGATCTTGCTCGGCCCCACAGGAAACATCTGGAAGTCGACTGGTTCCCCTCTCCTTGAGAGGCCAGTCAGAAAGTAGATATCCTCGATGGTGGGCACCAGTGATTTCCCCTCTAGCATAAATGCCTCTGCATCATGGTGCCAGTAGTCAATCAAGGCATTCAGTAGCCTTGGTTATGCGCGCATAAATGGACATAGAAAGAATTTGAGTAAACCGCATTGCATTAACACAGCCACGACATTCGGATCCACTGCAACCAACTCACTGATTGCCTCATGCTCCCTTTCCCTCCACTGGACATACATCCTGCCAACACAACAAGGTAAAGGAGGGTCAGTACTTCCTTTTAGTTTGTTTTTTCATCATAAAAGTGGGGTACACGCAGGCTATAGAGGTGACAGTCGCGTGTACATGCGGGTAGACTTTACTCTGCCCAAATGTACACACGGGCTATCTTTGGACAGGCTACGTGTACCTAGGGCCGACATTTTTAAGGTCGATGCCCACCCAAAAAATAAACTAAAAAATGAAATTGAAGTATTAAATAGCTAGATAAGGGAGTTTGTACTTACTTGGTCCAAGAAGAAGTTCGTTTCGTCCACTGTAGCTCGTGGAATCACTATTTTTGGCAAAGGGGGTCTTTTGGCTCCAGAGTCAATTTCCAAATCAGCAATGATGATAATGAGTTGCCAGCTTCTATTTATAGACTTTTTGGCCTCTTTTTGTCACTTTTTTAGCCTCCCTTATCAGTTTCTTTATACCAAAAACCATTTAGAGTGATTTAGGAGTTATATGGGAGGGATTTGATCGGGTATTGGGACATTTTTTTTTTATTTTTGAGAAAATATTGACGGTCCATAAAAAATTTCGAAAATCAACTTGAGCATATAGGTTAGGTTACCACCCCGACTTTTGCGCCTTGTTGTCCTTTTCCTCTGCTATAGGATCGATCCCATTAGGTTGTAACACGGAACCATCATATCTTCTTTAGAAGTGTCGCAACTTGGTGGTAGAGCTTACCAAAACATGGATGCCCTAGGTAGGTCCTAGTTGCATTATGGTGTCCATGTCATTTCTAAAAACACTATAGGCTCGGGAGTCCGTATAGTCTTTCCTGAATATGATTTTGAGCCTCATTTGCATGATTCTTTTTCACTCTTTGTCTCACCCTCAGGACTCCCAAAAGTAACGGGTCTCCTTTTAAGCCCTTTTCATACCCTCTAAAAATGAAAAGATTGCCAAGTGATCTTGTGGTCTTTCACGCTCGTTAAACTGAAATTTGAAGTCAGGTCTGTCCGGTGGTAGTTTACCCCTTTTTTGTTCCAGACGATCAAATGTACGAACAAAGGTATACTCTATCGAATTCCCATTCTTTAGAAGAGTACTCTTAGGTATAATTTTATTCCTTTTACAGGCCTGAGGAACTAAATTTATGAAAAAGAAACCCCCACGGAGTCCATAGTTAAGATTTTTTCAGACTCCCTAAAATTGAAAAGATCATTGAGTGACCTTATTCTTTCACACTCGTTAAATTGGTCTAGAAGAATATTCCTAATGGAGTCTATAGTTAATATTTTTTCAGACTCCTTAAAAGTGAAAAAATAGCCGAGTGACCTTGTCTTTCTCACAATCGTTAAAATTATTTTGAATTGACGTCTAATCAGTGCTAGGTTATCCCTTTTTCGAATCGACTAGACTATTGTCGAAAAAGGTACCCCAGCGGAGTCTTCTTTTATGCTTTTTCAGACTCTCTAAATATGAAAAACCACCGAGCTTACCTTCTCTGGGCTCGTTAAACTTACATCGAAGGACGTTGCCATTGTGTGTTCTATAAACCGCATTTGCACACCTTATCCACCAACCTTGTGACAGTTTGCTTCTGCGTCTTAACACCTTTGGCCACCGGAGGATTTTCCCCGAGTATCATTTTACCAAAACATCAGTCTTGTCCTTGTGCCTTGAGATTGTATGTTTGCAGTACTCATTCCTCCATTGTAAAGTAATATTCCTTTATTCTTTTTCCAAAATTATCGAAAAGAACAAAAAAATCAAATATACCCCAAAAAGAGGATGGGAAAAGTATTTTTCTTTATTTGCAGCATAATGAGTCACCCTTGGATAAAGCACATTTGTCCATTTGTTCATCAGACTATGGGATGTAGTATGATCTTAGGAAGCTTTTCTCGCTATATAGAGTTGTGTCCTCCACCATTTGGTTATTCTTCCAAACATATGGATAGTTTGCATTGCCTCCTGCTTCGTAGACTTATGATTAACATATATGTTGCCTGAGTCTTATCACTTGTCGTGCTATTGTCCAAGGGAATTTTGTCACTAAGCCTGAGTCAGCCTCTCTGCAATGTGTCTCTAGTCCACGTACCTGGCCATCCTGAACGTCCAATCAAGTCCTTGTTCGAAATCACTGAAGCCTTCAATACGATCATCAAGATTATCAAGTCCATGACCGAGGAGCCATTGAACACCTCTGGGTAGTGCAGTCGTACACTCATATTACACTCCTACCCAAGTTTTAGAAGATTTTGAAGTTGTTTCTCGAGCTCTGAAGTCCAGCCATCAGGCCGAATTAGCTTCTAGAAGATGGATACTCTATATGTATATCTTTCCGATTTCGAGATGTAGCTTCATTGTGTATTATTCGTGGCTACTCTTTATAGTTCTTTGACATGGATATACAACGTATTTGATTGGTATCCATGGTTCTATTTTATCCCAAGCATGGGTATGCCCACCTCGGTGAAAATTTGTTATTTTACAAACGACACCTCTTGGTTCCTGATCCTTGGGCTCAATCGTTCGGCACATCAGTAAAACATTGGTAATGTATTTCAGCCATCAGATGCTCTTCTTCCCTCACACATTAGGGGGCATATGTTATAACCCTAAATTGCACCACACATGCTTACCTGGCATCAGGACAACTCATATCCCTTCTTTGCCAAAACTCTATTGAACAACTCTTTGAAAATCCTCTTGTGTCAAGGCCCACGCGCCCTAACCCATTACTACACACGTGTGCACACTGATTGACTCACAACAACCCGTGTGTACCTAACAAAGCATGAAAAAAGGAAAGTTTCCAATGGAAATAAAATCTATGGGTCAGTTAACTGAAACTCCCAACCATGCATGGCCGAGGGTTCATCCAAAACCCTAGCTCCTTCTAGCCTATAAAAGAAGGGGTAGGGGTACCATTTGGAGGAGGAAAAAATATAG
>JZKD02S1678244.1:422515-462202 GCA_000966675.3 Picea glauca | reverse complement strand
GAACTATGGTTTGGAAGACTTGCTTCAATCAAGCATTTTAAAGTCTTTGGGAGTAAATGTTATATCAAGAACAATGATGAAAATATTGGCAAATATGATGACAGGGATGATGAAGTTATCTTCTTGGGTTATGCTACAAATATTAAAGGGTACAGATGCTACAATAAGAGACTGCATAAACTAGTTGATTGTATAGACATAAAAGTTGATGAAGAAATTCTGGTCAAGAATGTAAGCAGTGTTGAACCAAGAACATAAGATATAGTTGATGATGAAGATGAATAGGTCCAAGGATCAGAAAGAGAAGAATCTAAATCAGATGAAGACATGAATACTCCAACTGACACAAATCAGTAGAAAGAAGCAAAATCACCTCTCAGAATTGTTAGAAAGAATCATCCTGAAAATCAGATAATTGGAGATATAAATAAAGGAGTTCAAACAAGAAGGAAATTGATTAAAGACTCAAAACAATCTCATGTTTCCTTTTTATCTATTACTAAACCTAAAAATTTTGATGAAGCTAGTCAGGATGATGATTGGATTAGAGGAATGAATGAAGAGCTTGATCAGATTGAGAAGAACAATACTTGGGAGCTTGTCCCTAGACCTGAAGATAAAAATGTAATAGGTTCCAAATGGGTGTTCAAGAATAAAATGAATGAAAAAGGACAAGTTGTTAGAAATATATCCATATTGTTAAAGGATATGTACAAGTTGAAGGTCAGGACTTTGATGAAACTTTTGCACCAGTGGAAAGATTGGAAGCCATTAGAATGTTTCTTGCTTATTCATGTCATAAGAACTTTAAAGTTTATCAGATGGATGTTAAGTCAGCATTTCTAAATGGAGATCTAGAAGAAGAAGTATATATGGAGAAACCTAGAGGATTCTCATTGACAGATAATCCTAATCATGTTTGCAAGCTGAAGAAGGCCTTATATGGACTGAAACAAGCACCATGAGCTTGGTATTATAGAATGGACAAATTTTTACAAGACAAAGGGTTCAAGAAAGGTACTATTGACATCAATCTCTACATTAAGTCTGAAGGTGATAATTTACTAGTTGTTTTGGTTTATGTAGATGATATTATTTTTGGTTGTACTAATGAATCATCTGTTCATTGGTTTGCTAACTCTATGCAAATAGAGTTTGAGATGTCCATGATAGGAGAACTATCATATTTTCTTGGCTTACAAGTAAAATAGAGTTCTACAGAAATATTTATCTCTCAAGAAAAATATTTGAAAGAGATGTTGAAGAAATTTCATATGGAGGATTCCTCTCCTGTTAGTACACTCATGGTGGTTGGTTGCAAGCTCAATAAAGATGACATTTCATCTGATGTTGATCAAAGGACATATCGATCAATGATAGGCAATCTTCTGTACATCACAACATCCCATCCTACTATAATGCAAGCTGTTGGAATGGTAGGTCGTTATCAGTCAACTCCTAAACAAAGTCATTTGGTAGCTGTCACAAGAATATTCAAATACCTGAAGGGAACAATGACATATGGTCTGTGGTATCCCAGAAATCAGAATTTTCAGTTAACTTCTTATTCAGATGCAGATTGGGCAAACTGTGTTGATGAGAGAAAAAGCACCAGTGGAGGAGCATTCTTTCTGGGTGACTCATTAGTAACATGGCTTAGTAAAAATCAAGGATCCATTTCATTATCAACTACAGAGGTAGAATACATTGTTGTTGCTACTTGTTGCACACAAATTTTATGGATGATACAAACTCTTCCAGATTTGAAGATAACTTACACTAATCCCATTCCAATTCACTATGATAACACCAGTGCCATTAGTGTCTCCAAGAATCCTGTTCTTCATTCCAAGACTAAGAATATCCCAATAAAGTACCAATTTCTTAGAGAACAAGTTAAAAATAGAATTGTTCAGCTGAATTATATTCCTTCCACAGAACAGATTGTTTATATCTTTACTAAACCATTAGCAGTGACCCCTTTTAGATATCTTCGTCAAAAGTTGGGGGTTAGAACTTCTTTTGTCTAAACTATTGACCTGGTCAGGGGGAGTCCCTTTTGAATATCTGTTGTATTTCCAAGCTGCTCATAGTTGACAGGGGGAGTGTGTACTGCAACAACTCAGGGGGAGCATGTTTCTTCTTTGACATTGATGTCAAAGGGGGAGAAAGTGTGCTAATTTCAAGGATGCTATAGTGGTATCGTTGGATATGCTTCAGTTGCCATCAATGCCAAAGGGGGAGATTGTTGGCATGTTCTTCACATAGAGGCAAAGTATGAGTGTTTGTCATTGATGGAAAGCAAAGATCATGATCAGCAGCACAGTGATAATGGCATGGAATGGAACGGCAATGGAAATTTCAACAGTGAAGAGCAACAGTGATCGTTGGATCCGATTCATATTTCCCGATGACTGTCAGATTTGAATTCAAATAGAAGGAGCGCATAGTAGAAGAGAATAGATCTAATGCGTCAGATCTGAGCCCAAAGACCGACCGACATTGGATCCATAAGAAGGAGCATGATCTTTACATGCAAGATGAAGTGGGCTCATAAAATTCTGAAAGAAGGAGGACTGTCCATCTTCGAGCAGGACACATGGACACAGATCAGCATTTCGCTGACTGGAAAGTCAAAGGTATGAAATGCTCCAACATTTCACCTCTCGAACTCGCGATATGCGAAATCGTGAAAGAATCTCAACCGTTGGATCGAGGACAAATATGGACCGTTTATCTGAATCCATTTCAGAGTTTTGGGAATCGCGACATGGAGAGGCAAGAAACTTCACCACTGGAATGTCGAAATCATGATATGCGAAATCGAGAAATAAACTTAGTCGTCAGATCAAGTTTTGATCTAGACCATTGATCCAACTCCATTTCGTAGTTTCAGGAATTGTGACATGGAGAGGCAAGAAACTTCACCACAAGAATGCCGAAATCGAAAAATAAACTCAACCATCAGATCAAGGTTTGATCTAGACCATTGATCTGACTCCCCTTTTCGATGTAATGGGTATCGGGATTTCGGTTAACGAAAGATGGAGAAGTCAGAGACTATCAACATCAGGAGTCCCAAAATGTCAAAACACGAAATCGTGAAGTGTTCTGGGCCATCAGATCCAGGAGGTGAATATGGCAGACCACATCAGAAGGGAGAGGTGGAAGACTATGTCAGTATTGACACGTGGCACGTTCAGACAATGACAAGTGTCAAGTTGTTTTGGCATTTCAGGCCACTGGAAATCACAATTTTGACTGACACATGGTAGCCACTCGGGTCATAACACGTCATCGAGTGATGCAAGAGGATAATCCTAACCGACGGATCAAGGATTGATCTGGACCATTGGTCAGATATGCCAAAATCCCGCCAGCTATTCGATTAGGAAAAGAAGGGATCAGATTATGAAGTTGTGTGGACCGTTGATCTAGATCCATTTCAAAGATCACGACTTGGAGAATCAAGACTCTACACCACAGGAATGCTGAAATGCCAAAATGTCGAAATGCAAAATGGCGATATACACACAAGACTCAATGGATTCAATCCAATGGTGCAAGTGAATTTGAATATGATCGGAGGGCTACTATTCTCTCTCATAATTAATTCATTAGTTACGAATCAGTTAGCAAAACTAATTCATGATTCTTGATCGATTGGCGTTTCAGTTACTATGATGTTTTATTTGCCTAAGAAGATTCAAAGTAGAACGGTTGTTGTAGATGTGTATAAAAGAAATTCACAGAGACTATGTGTGGTTGGTTGTTCTGACAGGAAGAAACAAGTTGAACTGTAAGAAAGGGAAAATTACAGTATGCGTAGTGTGAGACCAATAGTATGCGAAGGGTGAGATAAAACTCAGAGAAGAGTAACACATGAGGAATAGACTTGAAGTAGAGCAGAATGGCAGAACAAGTTGAAGTAGAGAAGAATTGCAGAACAGATAGAGGAAGAGAAGAATTGCAGAATTGTTAGAAGAATACCAGATTTACATAACAGAGAAGAAGTGGTCAGAATCGATTAATCTGTGTAGTTGGTTTTTTAATCATTCATTTATATTCCAGGGTGGTTGGGAGGTGCTAGGGAGGATTGTTGTCCTCAGAGGTTCAAGTGGGAGCTTGAACATAGGGATTTGTAGCTTCCATCTGGTTGTAGCCAGAGAAACCAGGGTGGCAGGGTGGTGCAAGGGAGAACAAGTGTTCTATGTTATACAGGTTGGAGCCTGTGTAACTGGAAGTTGGTGCTTCCATCCAGTTGGTGTTGGAACATTAAGGGAGTTGGTGCTACCCTCTAGTGGGTGCTAGAAAAACCAGAGAGTTGGTGCTCTCAAACAAGTTGGAGCTTGTAAAACAAAGGTAGTAGTCTCACATTGAGTTGGTGCTCAATTATAGATGATGTACAGAACTTAAAACACTGCCTATCATTTCGAAGAAGAAGAGGTTTTCTCCCTTTATGGGCTTCCTCGTGAAAATCTATCTCTGTGTATATCTTATGTGTGACTGATGCTCATTATTTATATCGTCTATATGTTGTATAATATTGATGGTCACTTGAAGAAAATTTAAGAATGGTTTAATAGACTTAAAATTGTTTAAGCACAGTAACAACTAATTCACCCCCCCCTCTCAGTTGTCTTAGTAATTTCAACATGGAGAATAAGGATAAGGGAAAGAAACTGTTACTCCTAGAAGTTGTGGAAGAGCCAAGTACTTGACTCAAGGGAGAGTCAAGGCTTGTGGTCGGAACTTGTTGAGATCTTTGTTTTTGGATTTGAAGCTACACAAGAAGGACTACAGTCCTATTTTCAGTTTAGCACAAGTTGCGCAAGCTACAAAAGAAGCTGGATAGTGGAGCAAGGAAAAGTAATAGAAATCGGTTGTGGAAAAGGACAATGCAACGCGAGCAAGGAAAAAAAGTTAAAACAGAACAAGAAAGCATGTGAGCCTAAAGCTAGAAGATGACATTCGGCTTAGATATATGAGATGTATATGATTGTAAAAGGGTTCTCTCTTAGTTATGGATTCTTGTTCTTGATAGGTTGAGTTTTGTTGTTGTTGATCAAATGTTGTACATGTAACCTATATTTGGTTTTGCTTAGATAGAGGTTTGCGACATGAGTCCAGAGTTAGAAGTCTGTAATAAAGTACCAAGCTGTATCTCTGAGTTTGTATTCGATAAGTTCTAAAGATAATAGATGAAGGACCCGAAATTTTGAAATATAATGTGCCATACTGTGTTTATGATTATGCATTGTATATTTACAGTACTTCTTTATGATAGATAAGCTCAATATGATATCTCTGCGTATAAATGATTTTCACAACTTAAGTATATGTGGTTCTTGCATGCATGATTTTATATATGTTCTTTAATTGGTCTATCTTGCGCAAGATCATGGTGAAACTTGAAGGTTATGGGAACCCACCCGAGTATTATCCTTGCCCCTCCCTATCCTTCTATCTTGGTTGTGTTTCAGGTGAGACTTCGTCTCTTCAGAGGAGATGAAAATACCAACACTTTAGAATAAATGGTACCTTTTGTTGGTAACCTGAGAAGGATCCTAGTCTGATCAATTCCATGCCAACAAGTCCTGATTTTTCCAAATACTTTACTCTCTATACATTTGCATCAGACAGATCATACGTTGTTGTGCTTACCCAGAAAAACAATAACAATAATGAAATCCCCATTTCATTTATGATTTTTTCCTTTAAAGGAGCAAAATTAAATTATCCTGCAGTCGATCAACAAGCATACGTTGTTTTTAAGAAAGTAAAACACTTTAGACCTTATCTCTTGAAATCTAGGACAAAAGTCATTGTTCCTTACCCTATAGTAAGAAACATGTTAGTTCAAAAATATCTTGGGGAAAAGAGAGCCCATTGGATGAACTCTCTTCAGGAATATGATCTCAAAATTAAACCAACACAAATTGTTAGGGGTCAAGGTCTTTGCAAACTGGTGGTTGACTCAGTTGAAATGTGATAAATCACACAAGGACAAAGGGGAACATACCAAGTTTCAAAATCTATGGTTGGGACCATTTTTTATTGCAAAAAATTGGGTCCTAGCTCCTTTTGTCTGTAAAACTTTGAAGGGCAGCCAGAGACTCACCTGGTGAATGGCTAGACTCTCAAAATGTATTTCGTTTGATCAAAATAAGACCTGAAACCCTGTAAATATCCCAAGTATTGTACAATTTGTTTTCTTTGATTGCTGTGCTGTTTGTTTTTCTCTATTTTTCTATTTGATAGAATTATTTATGATGCATAGACAATTGTTGAAGGGAACATTCATCATGAGACTTATGAATGGATACCAATTTGAAATAGTTCAAACATTTTCCGATACTAATAATTAACCCAGATAATTGGTTTATGAGTCATTTATCCTAGAAGGTCTTTGCCAGAGTATTATCCCTTAAATGTGTTGAGATCTTTGGGAAGTACGGTTATATTTAAACTTTTTACAACGTCCCTATTCTTAAGAGATCGCCTCAAGGAACTTCCCCATTCTTTAGATGATTTCTTGAGTGAAATATAAAATGTCTAAACCATGATAGAACTTCCAGTTCTAAAAGAAAATAACAGTGATCGGTCATATACTTGTCTGATGATCAATCTCCAGTATCACCCCGCTCTCTTTGACATTTTAAAATCTCTAAATTATGTCATTGTAAACAAAAAAATAGGGATGGAAGCACTTAAATGTGTGGGAAATGTGTGTAAACCCGTCAGGGTACTAAATAGGTCTGTTGGCAACGGGTAAATGCGCAAATTATACCAAGAAAACTTCGTCGGGGTACTAAACAGGCCTACTAGTAGTGAAGGAATGTCGGGTTCGAGATACGTCAAGTATATGTTTATAAGTTAATTGTCTATAAAAAGTATATATCATGGATCGACAGATATTAGATGGGATTGAAGTACTTGAGTGGGTTAAATGACATCCCTATCGAGGCTATGAACGCCTGCTGGCAGAAATGGCTCTGTCAACGGTATTGAAGTTATTTTTACAAACATCATTACCTTTTGATCAAAACTAATTTTCAAGTCATAATCCTATGTTAAAGAACTTCTTTTCGGATTATAACTGTGATAATCTTTTTCTGAGATAGTCTTAATATGGTATAATCTTAAAGTGAAATTTGTTTCAAAGCAGCTTAAAATTGTATCCAAGTCTTATTATTTTTCCCTGAGGTGAAAGTTTGATGGTTCAGAGATAATTGCTTCACCCAGTGAGTCACCATTGTTGGAAACCCAACTACCATCTCATTTTTGTCGATTTTTGAAACACAAAAAATACAAAAAAAAAATTATTGTATCCATTGCTCAGTATATATACGTCAGATTGATTATGTTTTTTTTACTAATGTTGATCAATTTTGTTTGATTTATATTGTTGGTGGTTATCACTTATATATCGTGTTCACCCTTTTTTCAATTTCATGACTGTAAAGCATGAAATTGAATCATTTACAAGGTCATTGATTGAACCCTTAGAGCATTTCTCCCTGTGCATAAATTAAAAGTTTGTGTGCTTTAATTGGAAATATAAAATCATAAGGTTTGGACCATGTTTCATTGGTGGCTACACAACTATGTTAAAATTTGAACTTAATTCATAACCTAGGGAAAAAACCCAACCTGATATGGTATATGTCTTATTCTTTTAATTAAACCAAACTTTAGAACTATGACATGATTAAATCATCGGCAAAGTTTGGTTATATGTTTTCCCCTACTAGATGATCTAAATTCCATCATTTAATAGTTGTCACTGTCTTTTCAATTTACAGCGTTGTGTAATACCCATTCAATGAACTGATCAATTCATTGTTCTATTAATTATGACCTCGCTCATGTATTGATGTTCTTGTTTTCGGGATAGTCATCTGTGACCATAGGGCAGGTTTCTGAGGATGAAGTGGCATTGAATTTTCCATCCTCTGGCTCTTCTTGGTTAATCAAACATAGGAGTGGGAAATCATGGTAGCACCTTCTCAAACCCTTATTTTTCAGTTCATCGCCAGCTATGCGAGGACAGTCCCTTCATCTTTTTACGGGTTCGAGTTGTTACAAACACAAAGTTATTCTTTTTGTGTCTTCTGGTACATAGTTCGCAAGTTAATGGACCCTATGGTCAGAGTAGAGATGAATGGCTCACAAACATTTTTATCTCATGGAAATGTTGTGGATAACCTGGTTCAGTCCGGTTGGGTGAAATTTATTCAATCATTTGAGGGTTTCAACTTAGAAGTTGCACGGGCATTTGCTAAAACGTGTGATGGAACGAGAGCTAAGATAGGTGAAATTCAGTTACAATTCAGTGAAGAATCTATAGCTAAGGCGACTGGTTTGTCACAGGAAGGTGATCGATGGTTTAAAAATATGAAAATAGATGGTATTCCATGGCATTCTCAATTGGTGTCCAAGAATTCGTGTTATAATGTGAAAGGTATGTCGATAGAATTATTTAAAACCTATTGGCATGGTCTACTCTTGATTATAAATCAATTTATTAATTGTGAAGGGTGTTATGGGTTGGTATTACTATTTCACATACGTTTTTTAATGGTTTTACAAGGGTTTAAGTTGAATTTACCATTTTGTTTGCTTAAGAGCCTGCAAAAAATGTCAAAGTTCTACCAGAGGTCGAACCCTAACCCTAAGTCTAGCTTGTTCCAACATGGTTTGATTCGCATTTTAGTAAATTTCCACTTGGCTAGCACATGGGACACTTGGCAAGGATTTCTGGTAAGGAATGGATTCACTCCCTTGCAAATTGATCCCGATACCCAATTACCTCATGGTATTGAAGAACTCATCTTTCCAAAAATTTTGTCTCACTCGCTTCATGATTTTCGAGTTGAGGTTCAAATCCAAAATGACTCTGTCTTTTTGGTTGGTGATCCAAATAATTTTCCTCCTATGATCGAAATGGCATCTAAAAGACATTGATTTATTCTGAATAAACCTTTGGAAGAAGTCCTTAGTTGCTTGAGAAACAAGTCTCCAAACATCTCTGGTCATTCATAGCCTCAAAATTCAGTGGTTAATAACAAAATTAAAAGAAAAGGAAAAAAATTAGACATGATATTTGTGACATTGATTTTAAAGATAAAAGGAGTGGTCGGATTTTGTCGAGAATGACAAGGAAAAAATATAAAAAATCAGGGAAAACACATTCCGACAATAATTATAGATGATACGAAATCTGTCGAGAGTATAAGTCCATATTCAACCAGAGATAATTCTTCGCAGTATGATTTCATTTCCAATTTAACTCTATTCCTTTAGGAATGTCAAGGATTTACATGGATCTAGAATGAATTAAAGCTATGATAGCACCAGAGAAACCTCCATACTCGAACCACAAGCAATCCCTCCCAGATATGGAACATGTATATTGCGATGAGTGCTTCACATGGATTCAAAGATAATACCAAGACATCCCATACTTGCAAATGCGTATTAACCAGGTGTTGGCTCAAAATAGAGATTTGGAAAAAGAAAATCAGGATTTGAGATCTAATTTGTAGCGAAATCCTCCTCGGGCAAACAAAAAATTCAGGAAATCTGGGGATATCACTATTAAGCACTCAATTAATGTCAATGTTGTTTTGAATTCAGAAATGCATGATTCTTCTTTTTCGAATGTTTAAATTGGTAAATAAATTCTTAGTTTGTTTTAATTGTTTGACAGGTTTGTTAGAATATAATTTATTTTCATGATTTTTTTTTAGACTAGCTATAGAATCATAGATTCTATAGATTGTCTTAAATTAATTTATGAGATTTTCTTTTAATTAGTTTTTTTTTTTCCAGGTCTTAAGAAGGAACGGATTCTAAACATTGTTCGATCAATGGAGGATCATGAAATACTTCTGATTTTCCAATAGTTTCTTTTTCAAAAAATGGAGAAAGTAGTTTTGGAAATTGTTATAACAACTCTTGCAAAGTTGTCATAAAACTGTTGTTATAAACCTAAATTAATAATTTGGTTTTGAAACTCTATTTTTTTTAAGATCTATCTCTATCCTGAGGATATGAGAAACAAATCAATTTTATGTTTAAATACTCATGTTTTCCCTGATACTGGACATGGTGAAAATTTTGGGAACTTGGACTACAACAAATTTTGATTTTGGAATATAGGACCATACTTAACTATGGCTTTCGACCTGTGAGTTAAGAAGTTTCTTTACATCAGAATATCAGAAATTTATGGTCTATGTTTTCATTTCTTTTAAAAAAAGTGATTGATTATATGTTGGTCTAAACTAGATTTAGTATGTTATGACTCCATATGATTAATTGTTGTTATCTATATATCAAATTTGTTTTATTTTAATAGTTCTTGAACCCAAAGTTGTTTTAGTTTCAGGTGTGGTTATAGTTTGAAGCAGATATTAAATTGTATTGAATTTTTTCGTACAATCTGAGTTTGCATAGATCTGATCAATCAATTTGAATTTCTTCCTTTGATGTAAATGATCATGAATGTTTCACCTAAGATTAATTATTGTTTTTCCTGTAATATTAATAAGATTATAATTGTCAGGGTGGAGTTAATTTCATTTGACGTTATTGTGATCTTAAAATTATACAATCTTCTTGCATTAGATTTATCTTATCAGACAGGTTACAGGGATAGCTTGGTACAGGAAGACATAAATCTATTTCTTTTCTTTTAGCATTGGTTAGTTCTAGGTTAGTTTTCTTCACTTCCTTCTTATTTTCTTATTGAATGTAGATTCATATTTAGGCTTAATACTTTGATTATCTAAGTCATATATCAATCATCTACATTCAATTTGTTTTTTGTATTTTGTATTTTTGTTTGTAAAAGTAGATTAGTAATTGATTTTAATTATACTTATTGTTGTTGAAGACTTGTTCTCCTTGTATAAACTTGCCTTTCAAGGTTTTCGATAAATCTTGTAATTTTGTATATAATAATGTATATGTTGTATATAAATATATGATAGGAGATAGTTAGGTTGATATTTTATTTTATAATTTAGATTTAGGCCAACGGTGTCGCAAAACCCATCAGGTTAAGCTATTCTAAATGGCTTGGGTTACTTATACAACCCGAGACTGGGATTTCCCTTCTAGTTCACAGTGCATTCAGATATGCTCGTCAACAATGTTCTGAAAGATATTGCAATGGAGGAGTCTTGGTGTGATGAATATTTATATGAGTGTCTTGGTGAGGTGTGGTGATTCGTGAGACTCTTCCATGTTATAAACCAAGACGTCAGTGCTCATATTGTAATAGTTTCACAATATTAAGAGTTAGTGGAGTGTTAGGAATGTCTTGTGCTTCCTGCACTATATGTTTGTGTCTCTTGTTTGTTTCATATGTGTTCTCTTTGT
Source organism: Picea glauca (assembly GCA_000966675.3). NCBI lineage: Eukaryota > Viridiplantae > Streptophyta > Pinopsida > Pinales > Pinaceae > Picea > Picea glauca. Next base: position 450,814 of record JZKD02S1678244.1, on the reverse strand, counting down.
TTCACATGTTCATGGATGTATGCTTAAATTACTAAGTGCTAAGACTGGTAATAATTTTTCTAAGTATACAAGTGAGTTTCACAAAGTAAGAGTGTGACTTTCCTGTAGACTAGAATAGAGTATGCATATGTTGGGCCCTTCATTTTGAAGGTTGCCCAGTTTTTTAGAAATGTTAAAGTTTTATAGAATAGTTCAGTACATTAGTGAGAGATTTAAGTGGTGGAAATATAACTACCAGTGTTCTAGCAAGGAAAACATTCATGTGCTAGCTAGAAGAGCAACAAAAAGAGCCAGAACCTTCGAGTGCATGCAGAAAGGAAGCGGAATCAAGAAGAGACATTAGCGGATGCAAGAATAAAAAGAAATACCTTAGGGAAAGGGATAAATATGGGAATATGTAATGGGAAAAGGTTGTTGTCATTGTTAATCTATTGATAGGTTATTTTTGTTGAATTATTGTCATATTGATGTTGGTATGCTAGTTGAGTCTCTCTTTTGTTATGTGATTAAGCTTTCGCCATTACTGTCTGGTATGATAAGACATTTTAAGGTATTGTTGGGGAATCAATTGTGCTTGCACAAAATTCTAAGAGTCCAGATTGGATACTTAATTACTGATTATGTTGTATAATTCATGTTATGGAATAATTACTCTATGTATGTTGGGATGTGATCTAAAAATACATGAAGGATTATTCGAGCACCAAAAAAATATTATTATGTGTATGGATGCTTGATATCTTTATTTCGCAATCTATCGTGTTATGTGTAATTGATCATTGTGATATTGTTTAACAATCTTCTTTGATGTATGTGTTTATCTTTATGATGCATGACATGGACTATCCGATGCATTTATTGGTTTAAGAATTCTAATGATGTGATCTCTCCTGATTCAAATATGGTTCTATATTATATTGCTCTAGATCTGATGGTGTGTCCTCATTAACTCAGTTTATCATACATAAGTCTCGATTGTGCTTCAGGTGAGACCTCCTTCCCTTGCGGAAGGTTGAATATGTCAGCACTACTAGACTACAATGATATCTTTATTGGTAACCTCCGAGAACCCCAGTCTTCAATTTTGCACCAACAAATGGTTTAGTTGTCGAGACTGACTTTTAAGTGAGTTTCCAAAGGACACAGCATCATATCTTCAAGTCTGATGTTGAGGCTTAGTGGGAAAGAAGGTGAGACGAGTTCATATTTAAAGAATTTGATTTACGATATACAAGTTTGGGGGTTGTGAAGGAAGTTGTCTTGTATTCTGAACCAACCAATAATCAATACAAAATATTATGGATCTAATTTCCAGAATAATTCTTTCAGTGGCTCGACTAGTTGCAATAAGCACCAAAATTTAAAGATCGTGTCAAGAGAAGATTTAATTGGACCGTTGAACAGCTAGCATATCTGCATAAGTTGGATCATCATATTTCTCGAGCTATGGATTTCTGGGTACATACTACCTTGTAGGGATACATTATTGAATTTTCCATAGAAAACCACCAGTCTTTTTCAAAGGTAGAAGCAGTATTCTACAAGGTATCTCAAGGAAGATTGTTGCGAGAAATATTGTTGTGGATTAATATCTTGTTGGCAGAAGAGGGAATGTTGTCAATTCCTTTGGTTGAAATGGCAACATAAAACCCTTGGACATGAGGGGAGGGTGATTCAAGAGAGGGTTCATGATTTAGGATACAAAATTTATTGAGGTATGGGGGGTCATTGTGAGAAGAGTGTCAGAGACGAGCATGCTCAGAAAAGGGCTGTGGTTATTGAAAAGGCCTGATCAGTCACGGAAGGAGATCGACTTCGAGAAGATTCGTAAAAGAGAGTTATAGAAGTTTAAGGAGTTGCAGACACGTGGAAGGTTGGTTAGTTGATGGTTATAGGAGAGGTTTGGAGAGAAAGGTGAGATTTTTGTAGAGAGTAGACAAGGTGAAGAAAATTTGAACGAAAGAATCAAGATAAGAGTCATCGCCAAGGAAAAATACTCAGTTGTAACCTTTGAAGGAGTTGTGGGAGAATCATCTCTTATTGTTCCCGAAGATGTGAAGTACCCTACATGACCTGATACGATATGACCTCCTAATGCTACCCCCCATGTTAAAGAATCCCATCCTGAAGACACATGAACCAACCTTGGATCACCTAGTCCCTTAGCACAATATACAAATCCATTAAATTCTACAATAAAATCTCCCATAATTTATGTCATTTCTCCTCATTCTAGTCCAACCAGTTCGAGTGGTAGCAATAGTAGTAGTGTTTAGGGTTTATCTTAATAGGGTCCCAAAGTCCTTTAATGGCACATCAACATGTCAGTTCCCTCACCTGACACCCATAATTTTGGGGTAAATGGGATGAGGATGTTGAACACCATTGGGTTTTTTTTCAAATGATATGAAGGTCTCACAGAACATTAGATGCGAAAAAACTAGATGACTTCCAGAAAACGTCAAGGGGTCAAGCATTAAAATGGTATATTAAATCCATTGAACTAGGAAATCCTCAAGGACATTCTTTCACTCTCAATCAAGTCAATCAATGGTTCATAGTAGAATTATTTTTACCCCAGTCAAAACAGCAGGCCCTCTCTAAGTTATGGGAGATTAAACAGAGAGATGGGGAATATTCTTGGGAGTATAACCTATTAGCACCAGGAGTCACCCCTAGATTGCAGCAAGGATGAGCCTGATACCCATCAGTTTTTGTCACAAGTGGATGTTGGTTTTAAATGGGTGGGGGGTCAATGGATAAAACTCAACACTAGAAAATGTTACAACATAGAATTGGACAAGAAATGAATAGGGAATTGAGGGCCATGTTAACTTACACCAGTGGATTGAGTTTTAAAGCGAGTAGAGGGAAGACTTGGTGATAAAACAAGAACAAGACTGTTATGGGCATCTGACCTTCCAACAGCTTGAAAGAAGATAAACTTGGGCTTGATGATGGCTTCGAGCTCAAGTTTCAAACACTGAAATGTGTCCAAAATACACATCTCCAACAATGCGATGATCAAACCTCCATCATCGGGTAGCCACAACAACTCGACTGGATCCTCCAATTTTGAGTTATTCAGTGCGAGAGGAAAAGGCAACATAAGAAATTGAGTAAAACTGATCACAATATTGCTATGATCAAACCTCCATCAGAACAACATAACAATATGTTGGCATCCATATATTCATGTCAATTTTATCATGAAAAATGACGTCTTCATAGGATAAAATTTCATGTTGTTGCCTCCTCCTTCCTGCAAAGATTTGTATCATCTTTCGTTTTTGAAAAGATTCATTGGCCTACCTGTGTGTATGAGTTTTTTATTTTAAATCTATCATTTGTTTTATTTAATTTCATGACTGAAAGCATGAAATTAGAACAAAAATTTGGCTTGAGTGATCATCATACAGTTTGTGTTTTCTTGGTTTCTTTTGCTAATAGGATGACACCTAAAGGGCATCATTATTTTTACAAATCTTGAAATTTATAAGTCTATCTTCTTTCTTTATTGATCCATTATCATCACACTTGATTCATACACTTTGGGAGATATGACTTAATCTATTTTATTTTTTATTATATGGTTTTTACATGTGCTTGGTTGTGCAACTAGCATAACTTTGGGTAAATTCAAATATGAATGTTTCCCCAGTAGTCATATCACAGTCTAGTCGCCCTGGTACAGAACTGATACACCATCCCCCTTCGTTCTGCATAGTTCACGCATGCATTCATTATTTTGATTTGTAAGTTTTGATGCTTTAGGTTTGGCATTCTTTTCATAGAGTGGTTTCCTGTTCTGCTCATCCTCTAGTTATTACCCTCTCAATGCTCCATGGTTGTTATGGTGACTTCGTGAATCTTTAGGTACCGGGTCTCTCTCTATTTTTCAGACCTCACCCTACATTTTGAGTTTTGGAGATCCCAACCCACCTCTCGCTATCTCTGTTATTTCTTTATAACTGTATCTATGGCTCCTATAATAGTGCAGATCTGAACATCCTTGAGGTTTTACACATTTGTGATTACATAGCAGAGTTCAATCCTGTTTTTTCCTGCCAAAGACACGTTTTTACGGGAGCAGTTCTGAGAAAACCATGACGAATTAGATCAAACCCTTGAAAACCCATTTCGGAAATGGGCCCATTTAGCTTCATTGTAGGCAAATTCTTCAGAAACGATATAGTTTCAGAGGAAAAGTGTATCTGTTACTGATCTAATGGGATGGAGCATGCACAATTTAGTTGATCAACTATCTTCTTTTGTTTATTTTGTAAATAGGAGAAAAGTTTTATAAATTTTGAAGATATGGTTTGATCATGAGTGGATCTAGTCCCTCTATATTTGTAATTTTTAGATCTTTTTGAGATCTGATCCTATCTTAGAAGATAGGAGGTTTAGCTTTCATAAACTCTTTAAATACTCCATATTTGGTAATGGAAATCATCTTGGCTGAGGGCAAGAGATGGACGAGTTATTTTTGAACTTAATGAAACAACATATATGCATTTTGGATTTAGCCTTTTTTTAATGATGTTTTCATTTATGTTTTGTTAATCACAATACATTAATAGGTCTATAGCTTTAGACTTAATGATCTATTATGTGTAGGATATTTATATTATAAATATCGTCTATAACTTGCTTCTCAAAGTATAAATGTTGTGATTATATCTTCAATTAGAGCGATAGGATTTATCTTTGAGTTTTAATCGAATGATGAAATGTAGAGGTTTCTTTCAGATTCATCTTGTTGTAATCATGTGTAATTATGAGATCATAGGTTTATGTTGGTGTATCCCTTGCTGTCATTAAAACCTAAGATGCTAATACATGTTTTGAATTTATTTAGAATAGTCACAAGGTTCATTGCAGATTTCTCTCTTGGACATGGTAGTCGGACATTCCCCACTCATGCAGGTGCTCAGATACACTTCACTAACTCACTAATAGGTTAGATCCTTTGTATTTTTCTGTCATTTACATATCACTGAAACTAGAATGTATGGTTCATATTTTGACTATCCACACGTTTATGTTTCATTGTAATTATGTGCTTTCTTTGTCTTCTTCTTAGAAGCAATTATTTTTATATCGATTTCGTAAGTTTCGATTAAAGCTTGCAATTTGTAAATGATGTATATAAGTGAGATTCATATGTTTTCTTCTTAAATACACCTACCATAGTTACATTAGAACATATGTATATACATAATATAGCATTTAGCAATTAGTTAGTTATTTCTTTCTTTTATTTGTTTTCTTTTAGGATTTTAGATTTTATGACGGAGCCATTAAACCCGTCAGAATAATTTATACCATACAGCTTGGGTTACTTAGACTACCCCGGACCAGACTCATTCTTCGAATTGACAGACAGTCAATTTTTCCCATCAACAAATGGTTCTAGAAGGAGGGCCGACTGACAAGCTAGCCTTGTAAGAGATTTTATTTCAAATGTATTTAATTTCCCCATGGCTCCCCAAATCACTGTGTTGGAACATGCTTTCCACTTCTCATTACCTGATGTTCCCAACGAGACAGTCTCTCACTTGTCCAAAGTCACCTTTGATAGTGGGGGAAATGTATCTGCTAAAGACCACCTTAACAAGTTTTGGTGCAAATGCATCAAACATGACATTTCTGATTTAAGAGTTTTATGCAGATTGTTCTCTTTTACTTTTAGAGGTCAGATTAAACATTGGTTTGAGTCTTTTTCAGCATATCAATTTTTTTATTGGTTTCAATTTGTAGATGATTTTTTAGATTCTTTTGAAATCTATGATTACAATCAATTATGTAAAGAATTTCAGACTTTGCTAATCAATGGCGATTCATCTTCAAAAGACTTTTCGACAAGAATCCATCATGTTCTCTATAAATTTAATCTCAATGGCATGTCATTTGTATTAAATATCCTCTATGATGCTTGTGTCCCTTTCATCCATTCATATTCAATCGCGAATGATGAACCAGTTACAAATATTATCACACAATTGCAAGAATAATTTTGTTTGCAGGATGAGAAAAATCCATCCAATAATTTTGAACAAGCAAGGGGGGTAGAATCTATTGACAAGGTTCTCACTGACAACCAAAATGGTTTTTTCTCTAAATCATTGTATTTTTCAGTCATCGACCATCATGGAAGAAGATTCGTTTCTGGTTCAAGTTGAATGTCCTCATTCTTGTAACTCGTTCTCTAATCAATATTTAAATTCAGTTATTAAAGAACACTTACGTGACAAAAATCATCTTAAACATTCTAACACTCCTATGAAACTGATTAGAGATGAAGATATGCAATTTGAGGGAGAAACCTTAAACCTTCATCCTCAAATAGTACCTTATCAACATGCAATATCAGATGTTTTTCTTGAAAGTTTTGAACTATCTATCATATGGGAGGCAAACTTAGATGATCATATTATGTTGAAGAATTTATCACCAAAACAGACTGAAAGTTTTAAAGAAAGTGAAGAGAAATGTCTTGAGAATACCATTGTTAAATATCATAGCTCAAGAGATTCTTTTCATGTGCTTATTTCTGATTCCTTTTACTCTTTATATCCTGATCTCTTCTTAGATTATGGTGGACTTGATACTTTACCCACAACATCCTACTCTTTTCTACCACAATCATATCCTTTTGATATGCCAAGATTTGGTGAAATTAATTCCAAACATAACATTTATAAAGTCAAATTTGATGCTCTTTCACTTTCATCACTCACATGGGAAAAATACATGTTGCGAGATGACTTTACACAGTTTATTTTTGAAAAAGACAATGCACTCTCTCTTATGGAGATCAAACATTTTACGTTGCATATTTGTTCTTTGATTAGCTCGAATTTTAACGTTTATGTTTCACATTTTGAACTGATCAATCATATCAAAGGAAGCATTCAAGCCAATAATCTAATTGATGTCACGAATCCTCTTATGATGTGTTCCCCATTGATATATTTGTTTCATCAAAGTCATAGTTTTCATCCTCATTTTTATGACAGGATCTTAGGATGGCTTGAATATTCGTATATAAAAAATCTTCATAATAAAGATAAAGTTGTTCTTGCTTTTCTTTTACCTAAATATCTAGGAAGTAGGCATGACGTATTTCTTTTATATCCTCCATGTGAAGAAAATAATGAATACTTAGAGAATTGTCAGGAGGATGGGGCACTTTAGCCTTGGCCGATGGTTATGTCAGGTCCCCATAATCTTGACAAGTTTTCCAAACTTACTTACACTATTCCATGCCATTATGACTCATATCACGACAAGATTGTAGAATGGTTGGAGGATTCATACATCAAGAAATTTCAAGGGAATGGTAAGATCATGCTTGCTTTGTTTTTAAATGATGATTATGAAGGTAAGTATGATATATTTCTATCATTTTTTGATATACTATCATTCTTTTTATTAATATTTGATTTTTTTTCCATTGCAGGATTGGAGTTACTTTGATGGCTACATTGGAAGCATGACTTCACATAGTATTTTGATTTGTTTAGTAGTTAGAGTAGGTTTAGGAGCAGGTTTTCTTTTAGCTTTATTTCTCACTGTTTCCCTTTCTAATAATGTAGTTAAAGAACACAAGTGGGTGCGCCAAGAGAACCATCATATGATTATTGTTAGGGAAGTTCACTTTGACCCTTTTATCTCAGCTTTTCGTTGAACATTTTTTTTCAAGAACGCATTATCATCATGATAAATTTGAATGAAAAGTGAAGAGATAAGTAAATCTGAACTATCAATTCATCCCTGAACTAAGGTTCCATGAGTAGGACTGCACTCATATTAATGAGGATTTTTATATTTTCTTTTAGCCGCTCAAGAGATATTTCTCTTGATTTTTCTAGATCCACCCTCTTGTAAATATTTTTAATTTTCTTTTTTGTTTTTGATTTTGGTTCTTTTCATTTTGCTTGATTTTGATTTTCTTTCTAAATAATTATTTATGAGTCACCATTACATTTGTGGAAGGGAATAATAATTCTCATTCATTAGAATCAATCGATAACTTCCCAAGCACCTGAGCAGTAAGTGTTAAAACTTAGATCAACAAAAGTAAGTTTTTGTTCAAATTAATGTTTCTAGTTTCTCCTTGAAATTACAAGTAGACGCGATTATCATTAATAAGCTTCTAACATTGTCCCTATTTTAAGGAAAACAACTCATTTGTACCTTCCCATCCTAGAGATGGTTTCCTAATAGAAATCTAAGTGTCCAAAGTGTGATGAAGGTCATCAAAAAGGGCAGAATGATTTCTAAATGATCAAAATTTTTATGCTAAACTCTGAGATTTTCAGTATCACCTCGCCCTCTTGAATGTTATTAAGTTCTGGAAATTATAAACAAATTATAGAGGGTTGAAAGCACTGTAATGTGTGGGAAGTGTTTGTAAACCCGCCAAGACAATGAACAGGTCTGCTGGCAGTGAGTAAATGCATGTGTGATACCAAGGAAACTTCGTTGGGGTATTGAATAGACCTGCTGGCAGCGAAGCAATGTCGGGTTTAAGAATATCCTCAAGTCTATTTTCAATTTGATCAAGTGTGGAAATGTTCTTTATCATGAATGGATGACTCTTTGATGGGATAGAGGTACTAGAGTGGATTAAATGACATCCTTGTTGAGGCTATGAATGCCTCATGGCAGTAGTGGCCCTGTCAATAGTATTGAAGTCGACTACATAAACATCGTTACACTCGTAATCTAAATTAGATGCCAAATTACATTTTTTTTAGACAAAAATACATTTGATGCTAAAACTGCATTATTTTTGAGTTATGATCGGAATGCTTGACCTGCTGTTGACTGTTTCTAGAAATTTATTTGATCTCCCCCTGACCTAAATTTTATGGTGATGCAGAGATAACTGCTTCGCCCAGTGTGTCACCATTGTTGGCATCCATATATTCATGTCAATTTTATCATAAAAAATGTCGTCTTCATAGGATAAACTTTCATGTTGTTGCATCCTCCTTCTTACAAAGATTTCTATCATCTTTCGTTTTTGAAAAGATTCATTGGCCTACCTGTGTGTAATATTTTTTTGTTTTTAATCTATCATTTGTTTTGTTTAATTTCATGATTGAAAGCATGAAATTAGAACAAAATTTTGGCTTGAGTGATCATCACATAGTTTGTGTTTTCTTGATTTATTTTGCTAATAGGATGACAACTAAAGGGCATTATTATTTTTACAAATCTTGAAATTTATAAGTCTATCTTCTTTATTTATTGATCCATTATCATCACACTTGATTCATACACTTTGGGAGATATGACTTAATCTATTTTATTTTTCATTATATGGTTTTTACATGTGCTTGGTTGTGCAGCTAACATAACTTTGGGTAAATTCGAATTTGAATGTTTCCCCAGCAGTCATATCACAGTCTAGTCACCTTGGTACAGGACTGACAGACCATCCCCCTTCGTCCTACATAGTTCAGGCATGCATTCATTATTTTGATTTGTAAGTTTTGTTGCTTTAGGTTTGGCATTCTTTTCACAGAGTGGCATTGTTGTGGGGATAGAGTTCTCCCTGCGAGGCTCTAAGAACTTTTATGCAGCTTCATTGCCTTGTTGTTAGGTTATGGAGTCTGCTCAAAACATCCTACTGAGAAGATATATGCCAAAAATAAGAAAGAAAACAAAATCAAAACACATGGGCTCCATAGGAGGTTATTTATATACATCCCTAAACTAATTAAGTTTTTACATGGTGCTAGGTGAAAGAAAATTTCCACCATAGCCTGTCTAGAAGCTCCTCTACACTGTCAGGGATGGATAACAGATGATGTAACCATGACATCAGAATGGTTCCATCCTTCAGCTCTTCTCCAAGGGCTGAAGTTGAGATGAAAATGGGTGGCTCCAAGGCATAAAGGAAATGCCACTCCATGTACTTGTTGACAGGGTCATAGAACGGGTGGAAGATCCTAGAGAACTTGTAACAGGCAACCTTCTCTGCTACATAGTTGCTCTCACATTGTTGGATTTCTTCAGCAAGTCCAGGTGGATGAGACATTGATGCAGGCCGACTGATCTCTAGTGGCGAAGGCTTCTCACTTACAAGCTCTGTGCAGGGTGTAAACTGCACCCTTTTTTGTTCCTTGTCTTCTTCTTGTCTCTCCCAAGGGTCAGACTCATAATTGTCATAAACAGGACCCGTGGGAAAAATATGCTCCTCATCATGCTGCTTACTGATTACTGCAGGCCAAATATGGTTGAGCTCCTCATGATAATATTCTTTAACGATCATAGGATAAGGCTCTATAATCTACTTTTGGAAATCCTACATATCCAGCTCAGAATCTGATTCGCAGTTTTCATACACAGGCTGGATGCTCCTTATTATGTCAAAATCTAATGTAAGGCTCTGTTTCTCATCATCTGAATAATCATCAAAGTTGAAGACAACAGATGCATCAGGAGCGAAAAATAGGGCCTCGAAAGCCATGGAATCTTCCTCATCACTCTCAGAAGGGCTACCGAGATCCTCTGTCTCAAGGGCAGGAAACTCCCTTTCTACACTTTTCTGACTAGGGAAGTGAACACAGCTTTCCTCTAAGGCAAATGGATAGGGAAGAGAAAGTATTGATTTCTGATCCAAGCCTTAGCCATCATCCTCACAGCATTTATGATAAATTAAATCAAAGGGATAATAATTTTGGTAGTGAGCATTGAAAGTTGCATGGAATTGTTCTAGGAAGGAAATGCTACCAGGGGGTAGGGAGTAAAACCAATCACGAGCATCTCCTTCCAATGAGAACTTGAACATATTCATCGAAACATCCCGGTAAGCAAAGTTGTGCTCAAGCATGCATATATGAAAATTCAACAAATGTTCACTAGGATGATCATGTTGGCTTCCTCTGAATCTTGGAAGATAATCACCCCACTCATTTATAGTAGGGACAATATTAGGGAAACTAGGAACAATAGAAAAATAAAAAAGATCAAACCACCGAGCCAAGATTTTGTCCATCTCAGACTAGTGGAGTTGCCAGTGGATTCTTCAACCATGGAGTAGCCAATGGAGTCACCAGGTGAATGATGTGTGGCTTTGAAGGTGTCTGGTCTTTGTTCACCATCAAAGACCAATTTTAATCGTTGTGATTCTCCCAAGGAACTTATCAGGCTGAGAAAGTAGCTGTTGAAAACCTTCTCGAGAAATCTCCCGCGGTTTAGCTTTCAAGTGTGATAAAAGTAGCCACAATTGAAACGGTGAAGTGGAAACAGTGGAGTCGCCAGGTTCACAGTTGCAATATTCAATGGCTCTGATACCGGATGCACCTTCAGAATCAGAGGCTCAATTTCATCTTACCCAGGGAAAATCTTCAACTTCGTCCCCGACAATGGTGCCAGAAATGTTAGCACTAGGAGTCACCCCTAAATTGCAGTAGGGATGAGTCTGATACCCATCAGTTTATGTCACAAGTGGATGTTGGTTTTAAATGGGTGGGGGGTCAATGGACAAAACTCAGCACTAGAAAATTTTACAACACATAATAGTACAATAAATGCATAGGGAAGTGAGGGCCATGTTAACTTTCGTCAATGGATTGAATTATAAAGTGAGCAGAGGGAAGACTTGGTGAGAAAACAAGAACAAGATTGTTATGGGCATCCAACCTTCTAGTAGCTTGAAAGAATATAAACTCAGGCTTGATGATGGCTTCAAGCCCAAGTTTTAGACACTGAAATGTGCCCGAAAGACAACTCCAACAATGCGATGATCAAACCTCCATCACCAAGCAGCCACAACAACTCGACTGGATCCTCCAATTCTGAGTTATTCAGTGCGAGAGGAAAAGGCAACATAAGAAACTGAGTAAAAATGATCACAATACTGCTATGATAAAAACTTCATCAGAACAACATAGTAATCCTCAACTGGATAGTCCAATTCCGAGTGTTTTGACACAGGATTTACAGAGATGTGAAAGGAAAATTGACTTCTATTAATTGAAAGTCTCAAATAAATTACATAACTAGGCACAACTCTGGTGTTAAAACAGCTTACAAAATGGGAGCTCTTCTCAACCAAAGACCCTTTCTGAAACTACAGAACTCCATACATATACTCAAAACTTTTGTAAACAGCAAGAACTCGCTCGGGATTCCATGGCACTGCATCCAGGTCACTTCGGCCAGACTATGCATACAGTCTCTCTGTGCATGCATATTTCTATCAGACACAAAGGTTTACATATGGCCTTTTCTTGTCAGTCTTCCCATGCAGTTCCTCGTCAAAAGGGGGCCCTATCAGACACTATTAGAGGGGCCTGCAAATGAAATGACTAGCTGACAGTCCTTTCTGAGCTTTCCATTTATGGTGGAAATGATGTCCAACCACTGTCAACTTCTTCAATAACTTCTTCATTGGGATCCGGTAAGGCCCCGGTCAACTCTACACCTGTAGGACGAGGAGGCATTCTCATTCTGCCATCTGGAGCTACTTATGGGAAACATGGCAAGACTAGCAGGGAGACATGGAGGTTGACGTGATCGCTAGAGCACATGACACAAAGCCGTGAATGGACGGTGGCCAGGTAGGGGTGATTTGACATGCTCGGTGTGGATAATTCATGGGCTCTAAAGTGTGAGCACTAGGTGGAGGAAACACGAGGGCTGAGAAGAATTTGTGAGGCAACGCGATGCGGGGAGAGGACATGGAGGCAAAGGGGATATGCGGTGGTATGTGATTGGTTAGGGGGAAAACACGTTGCTATGATAGGGTGACCTAGAGGAGGAGGAACATGTGTTGGAAAATAAGAGATGCAAAGCGAAAAGGGATGTGACATGGGGGTGAGTGGAGAACATATGTGCGGTCATGGAAGGTGGGAAGGGAGCGGGAGACGCGACAGGGTGAGGAGAGAGATGGAGTGGAAGATAGATGTCAGTATGGGGGGCAGGGTGGTAAGAAAAGAAGGTAAGTGGTATATCAAAGGGGGGGTTAGGTGGTTAGTGGTTTAGCGCGGGGGGGGGGTCTGACATCACGAGGAGGCACCACGATAGTGGGGGGTCCGCATTCTGAAACCACCATATCAGACCCCCCCCCATTAAAGGCAGAACGACTGGGGGGGGGTTCGAAATGGAACCTGCGTCGTAGATCTGAGCGCACAGATCTCAGTCGCTCAGTCCCACACACCTCTTAAAATAATGCGCTTGATCAAAAAACTTAGGATAAGTGGGTTTTTATCCCACTTCTTGCCATTTTTTTACCATGGTGTTCATTATGAAAGAAGAACAACCCCCTTACCAACATATGTGATAACATAACCAATGGTTTATGGATGCGATAAGGAAATTAGAAAACCCCATCCATGAAGACCACTGACAAGAAGGGTTTATTCAGGTACCTTTACCATTAACATGTATTTCATTAACCCAACAAAGGATATCCACTTTGAGGGAAGCCTTAGAGAAGGATATGAAAATCAAGGTGATGGCAGGATATCCTGGCAGCTTGTGGGTGATAATACCACCTGATGATTATAATATTACGCAACTGCAAGGCCATATTTCCACATTAACTGACAAAATTCAAGAACTAGCCATTCCTAGAGTAGGTTGCCCATAGGTCTAGTGTATTTGTGGCTACATTGAGTGTCATAAAATGATGGAATGTCCCAGACTATGGGGTGTAGGAGTCCCTTTGCAACTGATGGTGTTTCCACCAATAGGACCATTAGGAGGGGTTGTGCAAGTCACAGCTACTTCACCATTTCATGGCCCTATGCAGTACCACACCTTTCCAAATCATCAAGGAAGTCAGAACAATGAATATTATGAAATTTATAGAAGTCATGGCAATTCCCATCGACATTGCCCCATCCTACAAAAATATACCCCTATCCTGAACATATTTTACTGTGAATTCTATGGGTCACCTACTCTCACCACCTAGTAGTTTCACACTCTGGATTCTCTTGTAGAGAAACTGGATCGGTCTGCATTCAGAGTCGATGAAGATCCTCAAGGATGTGGAGGAGGACATAGATGTGGATGAGGTTTCAGAGGCATGAGAAATGGTTGGAGAGGACCATATCGGTGTTATAATTGTGATGAGTAGGGACATATTTCTAGAGATTTTCCTCTTCCAAGATGTCCTTGGTTCTCCCACTATAGAAACAACACCCATGCCACCAAAGATTTCCCTGATTTGATCGTGAAGTGGGAAGATCCTGCAAGGCAGCAAAGTGAAAACTTGATAAATTCTGATCCCCAAATTGTCGGTGAAGAAAAGGAACCCAATATTAATATTATTACTTGAGGAGGAACAATGATTGGTGTCAATTTTGATAACCGGACCCAAAGTAAGATCCGTAAGGAAGTACCAGAAGATGTTAAATATGACCCCATTATGCAGAAAAAATTATTTAAGCATGTTGCAGAGATATTCCGATGGATTTTTATTCCTACAACACCAAGGTTTGAATAACCAAGCCTTGCGCTACAATCCAACCATGCAGAAAATTTGGTTGTGCAGAAGGATTCTTCAGCGAGACCTCAAAAGGTTATTGACTTGTGGCTCTAATTATTTTATGACATTTTGGATGACGAACAACTCACCAAGGAGTTGCGGAACATGCTAAAAGGGAATGTGGAGGTTGGAGAGACAAAGAGGAGCTAATTGTTGTTAATATTCTAGTAAGACATACAGGTAGAATACAAAGGAGGAAGTGAATATCTAGAAGAGAATTTAGACTAAATTCCCATATCGATGACTACAAAATTAGCGATGTTATGCTATATTTGGGATATGACATCAACATACTACCAAAGAAAACCTAGAAAGCCATGGGTAAGCCCAAGATTTTTTATTCACCTATTGAATTGTGCATGGCTAATAAATATTGTATCTATCTTGTTGGGAGGATACAAAACGTAGAAGTGGAATTATCTAGCATTAAAACATTCATAGACTTTGAGGTCATAAAAATCATGGGGGAAAAGGACCCATAACCATCTCTATTAGGCATCGACTGGGCTTATGATAATTTTGTTGTCATATACCTTAATAAGGAAATCATGACTTTTTAAGAAGATGGTATGAAAGCAACCCATACACTAAAACCTTACCAAGGCCCTTGATATACATATCCATTCGTATAAAATATGGAAGAAGATACCTTGGATCACCTCTACACTCTGACTATAGGGAAGAAGACAGACTATATTAATCCTACTACAAACAACTCGATAAGTTGGTGAAGTATTCAATCTATAGGGGAAGATTCGAAGGTCACTTTTAAAAACTGGAAACAATGAATATATGAGAAATTCTCACGACATTGCGCGATTATTAGAGATTCCAGGTGGAATGGATCAAAGGTTAGAGACTACCTTGTTTACGATGGCACTTCATATTTACGTAGCTTTCTTGTTGATTTGGAGGATAAAGTTGTGCTAGAGAAAACAATTCTTGTACTTGATGTTGCGTTAAGATCATCTTCAGCTAGATGGTGGGTCACCCACAAGAGTACGTTCTCTTTCTAGGATGAACCAAAGCATCCCATCCAACATCACTTTGTTCCCCCTTCGCAGGTTACTTATCTAAATTAGGAGAAGGAACCAAATAGTCAGACCTCAACTTTGGTAGCATACGATGGGTTTTTTGATCCATGGGAGCATGTTGTGCATTGTATTCAAGTATGGGAAGTTGCGCAACTTCCTCCCGAGTTTTGGGTACATCAATATATTCACTCATCAGGAAAGGTTCCAACTACTTGGTATATACATGAAGAGGCTCAATGATAGACCGCTTGTTGGGAAATCCTTCAAAGGTGGTTCTACCAAGACTTCTTATTCTCATGTAAAGGCCTTAAAATCACTTTATCTTTGCAACAGATTAAGAAAATGATTTTTACTAATGAATTTAATCCTATACATCCTTCAACCATATGTATTGAACATGAATACCTCCTTCATCATAGCCTTTACCCATCCCCTCCATGAATACCTCTGACTTGTAGTAAACTTTATGAAGACCCCAGAGACCCTGAAAGCCTAGAAGATCTTAGGCATTTGACATTTAAAGAATCAGAAGGCACTAGAGTTGTGCACGAAACTAAGTCAGGTGATGTTAATATCTCTTATTCTAAACCCTTGAAGTTGTGAAAAATAAACATAGGGAGTGAGGACCACCCTAAGCTAGCTTCCATAGGGGATTACTAGGATGAGTAGACCATGACAGAGATACAGTGTCTATTGTGGGAATATGATTATCTATTCCCTATAATATTCTTAGAACTAAAAGGGTATTAAGGGACATGAATATAGATTTAAATCATGACTCAAGACCATTTAAACACAATACATACCGTTAGAACCCCAGAGTCAAAGAGAAAGTAAAGAAAGATATTGATAGGATGTTGGCAGCTCGGCTAATTTTCCTTGTGGATAAGGCTAAATGGATCACTCTTATCATCATACAAACCAAGAAAGGTACAGAGGATATACAAGTTTATGTGGAATATAGAATCATGAACACTGCTTGTGTACATGGCCTCTTTCCTACCCCCTTTAGTGATGAGGTATTGGATCAAGTAGCAGGAAACGAAGTGTCTTCCTTTGTAGATGGTTTTTATGGATACCACTAGGTTCGAATCGCTGAAGAAGACAAGAAAAATACTACCTTCATGACCAAGTGGGGATCATTTAGCTATATTTTTATGCCTTTTGGGCTCAAGAATGTCGTAGTTGTGTTCTCTCGAATAGTTATTGTAGCATTCCACGACTTAATTCATAAATTTCTTGAGGTATACATGGATTATTGGACTATGTATAGCTTACTCAAGGAGCACATCGAACTATTACGGCTGATGTTGGATCACTGCAAATAGCTACATATTTCCCTTAATCTGAGATAATGTATTTTTTTTGTACCCTTTGGGAATGTACTAGGACATATAGTTTGTAGGGAAGGAGTGTTAGTCGATCCTAAAAAAGATGCAATAATTCTCAATATGCCTCCTCCTACCACTTTCAAATAGTTCTGGACTACTTTAGGCCATACTGGATACTATCGTAGGTTTATTAGGAATTACGCTAGTATAATAACACTTTTGGAACAACTACTAAAGCAATCCGAAGAATTTTGTTGTACTCATGACTGTGATAAAGTGTTCAACCTACTAAAAGAGAAGTTGAGTACTGCACCTAAGTATTGCACCTATTTTAACTTATCCTAACCGGAAAATTGAGTTCCATGTGCACATTGATGCCTCTATGATTGCATTGGGTGCTATTATGGCACATCCATGGGAAGGAAATATTGATCATCCTATCTACTTTTCCAACAAAAATCTTTCCCAAGATGAGCGCAATTAAACTACAACTGAAAGGGAAGGTTTGGAAATGGTTTATTCTTTACAAAATTTTAGACATTATTTGTTAGGCACTCATTTTAAGTTTTTTACTGATCACTCAAATTTGAAGTATCTGGTTAACAACCCTGTGTTGGAAGGTCTAATTTGCAGATAGTTGTTGTTATTTTAGGAGTTTTATTTTGAACTCATTGTTAAGCTTGGTAAACTAAATGTGGGGCTAGATCATTTTTCTATACTAGAGTCAAGAGAAAGTGGCAGAGTTGTAGATGATCAACTCCCTGATATAGATATTTTCCATATTGAGGCTATTCATAATTATCTATCGAAAATTGCATTATTTTTAACCATTGGTACTATGCCGGTGAGATATTCCGCAACTCATAAAAGGAACCAAGTGGTTCATGCAGTAGACTATCAACTAATTGCATGGAAATTGTACAAACTAGGATTGGATAAAATATTTCAGTATTGTGTACTGCACCATGAAATACCTGATAATCTATGGGAATGTCACAGTGGAGTGGCGGGAGGACATGTTTGCAGCAAGGCTACTGCCGGGAAGATATTACAAGAAGGTTTATGGTGGCATACGGTGTTTAAAGATGCTAAGAAATGTTATCAGGCTTGTGATGTATGTTAGAGACTGGGGAATCCATCTCATCGTGATGAGTTACCTCTACACCTTGTCCGAGCACTGCAAGAATTTGAAAAATGGGTTGTCGATTTCATCAGTCCAATGAATCCCCATTCCAAGCATTCCAAGAAAAGATACATAATTACTGCAACTGATTATCTGAATTGATGGTCTGAAGCGGAGGTTGTTCAGGATTTCTTTACAACCACAACAACACGGTTTATTTTTCAAAATATTATTACCTGGTTTGGTTTTCCTCAGAGCTTGACTAATGATCAAAGAATGGACTTTGTCAATGATAATATCGCAACCTTTATAAGATAATTTCTGATTCAGCATCATAATAGAAGTCCCTACCATCCGCAAGATAACAAAACAGTGGAAGCATTTAATAAAATCTTGTAGATGGGGATGACTAAAGTCTGTTGTGCAAATCAGTATAAATTGTATGAGTGAGCTCCATATATGTTATGGGATTACCAAACTACCACAAAGTGATTAAACATGTATACTCCTTTTCAACTAGTATATGGCAGAGAAGCAGTTGTGCCAATTGATTTTCTCACCCAAATTTTATTCATTGTGAAAGCTACTAAGATGACAGATGATGACTCGCTTGTTGAGCAGGTTGAGGAACTAATGGAACTAGAGGAATCTAGGTTCTTAGCATATTTTCTTCAGACCATAAATGATAAAAAAGTATTAGAAACATCCGTGGAAGCTGCAGATGCACTGACTTGGCCCTTTCATATTTTTGGAAATTAGTGACTCTGGAGATATCAAATTAGCGCAACTCAATGTTATTCTTCGACCCAACTAGGTGAATGGTGCACACCTGAAGCCCTACCTTTATTCCTCATAAATAAAGTTTAGGTATGCTCTTGTCTCCAGGAGTGAGTTTTGTAGGTAGGCTCTCTATTTCGGTCTTTGTTTTCCATTTTTGTCTCTATTTTTTCCTTTCTGTCAATAAGATAGTGACGTGGTATATGCTCACGTGTCCTATATTTTAGTGTCATTTCCAAGTCTTCTATCTTGAATATTCACTTTGTGGTACGAGAGGTCTCATTCACATCATCTCGTACTTAACATTGTCAAAGTTTAATTCCATGCCTTGGTGTCATCACATGAGTTGCTACAAGCCATTACTACCTTTTACTTATCATTGCCTTACTACCTATCATATTCAATTTAATATTAACACTTGTAAATCATTTTTAAGGGTTAACATCAGCATTCTCATTACTTTCCCAAGTTGATCTGATGTCTCGTTACCAACTTTCCACTACACATTTAGTTTCCCAAATCACGTCGTGGATTTTGCACCATTTGATGGATTTAGTCGATGTTAATGCCCACTATTGTCACCTTGTAGAATTAAATGCATGGTTGTCATTTCACCCTCTGCATATTGCTTATAAACACACATTTTTCCAACATATCAATATTCTTGCATTATCATCGCACTAACTATATGCTTAGTCCTAGAGCCTAGTGAGAAACTTGTGAACTTGTGCCCATGGACCCATCCCCCAGTTCACTTTTTTACATTCGTAAGTCTACTAGGATGGTTCACACCTCTGGTAGGGGATATTCCCCCAAATTCATTTCTCCAATCACAGTTTCTATCTCGGATGAATTCATCGATCCATTGGTTGAAGTTTTATATGACCTCCATGGGAAGGTGGAACACACTCATCTTGTTGACATTGATTTCATGGAAGTTTCCCATGTTGGCATGTTTACGGGCAGAGTGTGCTTGTCATTGATGGAAAGAATAGTGATGGGAAACAGGAAAGAAAAGAAGAACAACAGCAGCGATGGAAAACAAGAACAACAAAAATGAGACCCACAGGAGAAGGTTTAGAGGTATAAACCTTTGAATACTTAGAAAACCTTCTAAGTCAGAAGAAATTGTAAGCTCAAGAGGAGGAGCAACAGTGATCGTCGAATCAGTGTCCAGAAAGGAGGAGCGCACAAAAGAGGAGAATAGATCTTAGTTGTTGGATATGAGCGCGAAGGATCAATAGTCGTTGGATCCAAAGATAAATGCATGAAGGTTAAGCCTTTGATGAGCATAGGAGAGCAGACTTGTCAAAGTCTCGAAGTAAGCAGGGACCGTCCATCATCAAGACTGATAGGTGGCACATGATCCTCAACTCCATAGCAAATCACTTCAAGGATTTTTCAGTTTGAGACTTGAAAAAAATGAATTCTGAAGAGCTACAGAGTCGAAGTAAATGATAGTTGTTAGATCAGTTTGAAGTGGAAGGACAGGATAAGCTAGAAGAGTTGCATCGCAGAAAAATCGAGCCGTCAATTTGAGAACATGATCGACGAACAATGTTTATTTCAGGTCTAAAAGTTGTGAGGAGGTTATCATTTGGGGATTCTCACTTCGGAAGAATTGGTGACTTGAAAAGTCAAAATACCCAAAGTCCCGAAGGTCGAAGTCCCGAAATGAATGAGGATCTACGTCAGCAGACCATGTCAGCAAGGACACGTGGCAAACCACATCAGCAGACCATGTCGGAAAAGAACATGTGGAAGACCACGTCAGTAAAGGGCATATGAGAGACCATGTCAGCAAGTACACATGGCATCATCAAATGATGACAAGTGTCAAGAGAAAATTGGCTCCTACCATGTCAACAAGTGACGTAAGCAAGCTACATCACTCCAAGAGATTTACTTCGGAAGGTTCATCACCAAAAAATGTCAAAATTCCCAAAGTCCCGAAGGACAAAGGTCCAAAGTCGCTCTTAGTTGTTCGATATGAAGATCACTTTGTTTGTATTCTCAACCATTTATCTAGTTCAATGGAAGGATAGTGCAAGTGAAAGTGTCAACTAATATCAAGTGGTTTCCACCACCTATGAATTATTTAGCAGGTGATCACTACGGAGGATAATAAAGCAGCAATTAGCTTAAAGTCCCGAAGTCACTTATGATCATTGATCGTGTAGGAGGGTACGTGTCAACAGATCGTGAACTCCAGGCGACACTACTATGAGAAAATGCAAAGGAGAAAGATTTGAGATTGCTGAAGGCCGAAGTCCTGGAGCGGAGGGTAGTCCTTGGATCCAACAGGGACACGCGTCACTGGATCATGGAATCTGGGTGAAATGATCCAAGAGCAAACGAGAGTTTTAGAATTGAAATTCCCGAAGGCTAGATTCGTGGAGGAGATCTCGATCGTCAATTAAAGAGGACATATGTCATCAGATATTCCATTCCGTAAGATATCCAGTCAGAAGCAACAGGGTTTGAGATTTGAAACTCCCAGAGCCCGGATCATGAAGTAAATCTCAGCCATTGATTTAGGAAGGTGAGATCTGGTCTGCATACTTGAGAGGACATATCTGAACCATCCGTTCAGGAGCACCGTCAAGATCATGAGATCGATGGTCCCGTCGCATTGCGAGGATTGAAGATACATGAACTTTACTTCTAAGATCATGCGTGGAAGATAGGAAAGGAAGGTTGATAACAACCATTGATCGAGAAGCATCACCAAGGGATTGGAGATCAATGGTCGTGCTCCATTATGAGGCCAGAACATGCTCAAGCCTTAATTTTTCATGAGCAGGCCACAATCGAAACCACATTTTTGGAGAAAAGACACGTGGAGGCTCGTAGTGAATTGTGAGGAAAAAATTTGGTTGCCCTCAAACCACCTATGGAAGCACCTGCAATCACGTGGTCACATGAAGTTCATAGCCCAAGGTCATATTGAAAAATAGGAGCTATCACTCTCTAGAACAATATCTCTAAGCACTCGGAAGTGAGGCTTGTGGTCATTGTCGATGGTCACATGAAAGGAAGGGGCTCAGCAAGAAAATATAGCACCCACTATGATGTTTTCTCAGGAAGAGAAAAGGTGCTAAAGGTATGAGCACACAAAGGTTCTCTCTGTAACTGCCGAGATAGATTGATTGTAACTACAGAAAATGATTAATTGCATCTACCAGAGAATTTGAAGAATCTCAAGGTGATTTCCAGAGGAGCTAAAGAGCCTCAAGGTAAATACCAATGGAATGAAGACTCATCATAGAAACGACTAACATATGGAAAAGCATTGAGGACTGTAACTACCAGAGAAGCTAAAGAATCTCAGGATAATGGTCATTGATGAAGAACAGTGTCAGTATGGTCGCTAGAGAGAAAGAAGAGTTAGGTGCATGATCTGGCATGGACTTGGCATGATAAATATACGTTGAACAGAGAAGAGGCGGTTGCTTCTTTTGATAGTTATCCATGCGGGTAGAAGCAGGTTGTGCGCATGAGATGAAGCACACATAAGAGGTGTATTGCATAGAATGGCAATGGTAAGCAGAGCATAAGATGAAGAAGAGAGAGATAGAACAGAGATGTATATATGAGAGAGGAAGAGAAATTCGAGGTGCATATGCAGAGACAGAGTAGAAGAAAAGAAAGTGGAAGAACATGCGAGTAGGAATACACTGATGCAGGCAGAGCAGAGCAGTGTAGCAAAATAGTGATAAGACTAGTAAGCCAGTGTTAAATAATATATCATTGTATAAAATTTAGTAAGCAAATATTTATATCTCAAGGTGGTAGGGAGGATTGTTTTCCTCATAATTTTCAAGTGGGTGATTGAACAAAGGGAGTTGTAGCTTCCATCTGCTTGTAACCAGAAAAACCAGGGTAGCAGGGTGATGCAAGGGAGAACTATTGTTCTATGTTATACAGGTTGGTGCCTATGTGACTGAAAGTTGGTGATTCCATCTAGTCGGTGCAGGAACACTTAGGGATTTGGTGCTTCCTTCTAGTGGGTGCTAGAGAAACTAGGGAGTTGGTGCTTCCTTCTAATGGGTGCTAGAGAAACCAGAGATTTGGTGCTCTTAACAAGTTGCAGCTTGTAAAATAGAGGTGGTAGCCTCAAAAGAAGTTGGTTCTCATAAGAATGGTAATGTACAGAAGATAAAGATTACTTGTCATATCAAGAAGAAGAGGATTTTCCCTTTATGGGATTCCTCAAGAAATATCTGTCTCTGTGTATTCATGTGTGTGATTGATGTTGAATATTCTATTGTTTACTTCCCTGCATTATTTTGATCATCAATGAATGTTCTATAAAGAGTTTAAAATGGGAATAATTGTTTAAGCACAGTAACAATTTATTCACCCCCCCTCTCAGTTGTCCAATAGCCCAGTACCCATCGATGGTGGTTCATACATTTATGGACTAAAACACCTTTTCAGATGGTGACTTCCAATGGAATAGGAAGCAATCGTTCCTACCCTTTTGGGATATGCACCCTCTACCCCTCATTATAACTGATTATTTCAACTTTCTCTATTTCATCTTACGGTGGCTTCAGACCCCACTGTTGATTGCTATTGGAAGGCCTAGTGTTGTTTGAGAGGAAGGACGATACATCTTTTAGGACATGAGAATTTTTTTGTTATTTGATCCCCCATGAGGACAAAATACACCTATCCACATGTTTTCTTATTTACAGTTGATTTATGTATGATGCTCATTTGATTACATGCAATTGTGAGTTACACTATCTTGTGAAAGGACCAAAAAATTATACAAAATCTCTAGTTCATTTATTTCTCTCTTTTCACCATCTTAACACATTAAATTTGTTAATCATTAATCATAGGGGAACCACAGAATCCCCGTCATTCTAGATGCTTGTAGAACCTCCCTCCTATTCTAGGAGGAATCCCTAGTCTTTCCAACTCACCGAATCAAACATCTCACACCTCCGTGAGTGCTACTATTTTGGTATCAACTTTACTTGGTTCCAATTTGCTTGGTTCTAATTCCCAAGGCCATCCATCCACTATTTGTCCTTCACAAGGAGGCGGGGCGAAAACTTCTTCTCGAGGAAGAAGTACAACCCCACCAAATCTCTCTCAAGGGTTGGGTCTGATAGAACTCTGTAAACTTTGTTCAGTTGAGAAAATGAATGACAGAGACAACCTACAAACCAACTTTAAGGCTGGAAACTAGCCTTTCCGACCTGGAGAGGGCTCTCTCTAGAGACTTAGTCTCTATATAGGATATGGCTTTAAGCTATTGGCTAGATTTAACACTTTATACATTATTTCTGGTTCTATTGCTGAAATAAAGAAAGACCTTGGGATATGGAGTCAATTAAAAAAATAATAGAAACAAATGACTTGGTGATTGAAATTGAGAGGATAAAGGCTAAATAAGAAACAATCTTTCAGTTAAAAATCATTGTGTGTGGCGATATAAAAACACATGAAGCAACTCGGAGCACCGTTGGGGATGAATTCAGAGTTCACTTAGAAGAAACGCAGTCGTCTAAATGACGCAAATATAGAGCACCACGCAATGAATTCAAGATTCGAATCATGTTCCTATTTAGACAAAAATAAAGATATGAATATAAAGAACATAGGAAAGCACATACACAAAGAGAGAGTACAATACATGAAACTGCCATCGTTAGAATCTTTTCGTCAAAGTTTCAAGACCTTTGCATTAAATTTCAATCGAGCTCGAAAGCTACATTCAATAGTCTCTGTCTACACTATTTTTTCCAATCAAACCCCTTTACATCAAAATGACCCCCTTATATAGAAAACTTACACCACATTTGCCTGTTAGAATCGAACTACCACCTCCTAAAATAATGGATCTGGTTTCTTTGAAAGAGAACAATAACTTCAACAGATTCACTAAAAATAGAAAACCCGTCTTTGTCAAATCATAATCGTAACCGAAATATTCTTTAAAATCATTTAAAAATTCAACCATATGGTTGTGATGAGTCATCATGTGCACTGTCGGACATGTTGTCACCCTTGCATAGCAAGTTTTCTACGCAACAGTAACCTACAGCAAAAATGCAGTAGATGGCGCAGCAGACTGGGAAAATAGGGTTCAAATATGGAATCATATCTCCCAAATAAAATTACATTTTTGGAAACTGAGAGAGGGTTTTGTAGGTAAACTCGTTATAAAGAAAAATCTCTTTTGGTTTCTTGAAATTTTTCTCCAGCTAGCCGGAATACGTGTCACAAAAACATGTCTCGGACAGGAAATCATGAAAAATGAAAAATAGGGTTGAAAGATTCCTTCAAATCTCGTAATCTGTGACACATTTTGCAAATATGAGAGATTTTTTTATTAATTGTTTTGTTCTCGACAAAAAATTCTCGGGGATTTTCAATATTCCTCTCCAACTGGTCAGAAATTGATCTTTAATTTTACCACTAAACTAGTCATTTACGCAATGCGTCCTGTAGCATGTGCACAGGAAAATCCTCTGCACGACAGCATCCTGTGTGCAACAACATCCTCTGCACGACAACATCCCTTGCATGACAACATCCTATAAGTGACAACATCCTTTGCGTGGCAACATTCTCTGCACAACAATATCCTCTGTGTGACTACATCTTCTATGCGACATCGTCCTTTGCGCAACAACATCCTCTGCGTGATGCGCAGTAAATTTTACAACGCACAGTGAATTTTGTAGCGCACAGTTGCAAATGGAAATGAGAATAATAAATGATAAAGCTTCCTTTTGAAACTGACCCTTGGATATGTTAGATGATGCTAGGAATAAACACAATATTGATGTTAACAGGCATGACTTTGAAAACTGATGACAAACCTCTATCCTTAGCTATGAAATTCATGGTGCTAACAGCTGGCTCCAATGGGGATGCTATCCTTCTTGTGAGGTAGAAAAGAACAGTATACCAAGTGCCTTATTCATATGAAACCCAATGACAATCCAAGCCAAAACTACTGCTCCAAATTGAAAACTGAAAACTCATGCTGAAAAACTGGAAATTGTTGAAAGAAATGCTCGTAGTATCGAGCTTATTCGCACTCCTACCTACCCTAACTGTTGAAAAAGATGCCAATCAAGTGAAATCAAAATGCCAATGCAACCATGAAATAATTTTGTCCACTTTTTTCTTTCTTTGCACATGCTTTCTCCAAATCCAGTTTACTGATAAGTCATTCAAAAATTTATCTATAAATTCAAATCTCGGAAAATTAAAAACATTGGGACTATTTACCGCCTCCAAAAAAAATGAAAATGGATCCTCAAAAGCATACATAAAACAACAATCATGTTTCACCCCTTCCACTGCATCCTTGTTTTCATGTAATTCAACCTGTTGATTACCACAAAGCTGATGAAAAATCTGTTGAGACTGTTGGAAATAACAATCTTCTGAATCAGAAGACAGTGCTAGCTGAAATGAAACCCCTGGTGGCAAGCAATCCATATCTAACATTGACATTTATTGACCATCATATTTATTTCCAAGTTGATAGTTGATCACGGGCTGCAAATATGAACTAAAATAACCTTCCATATAATCAAGAACAGGGTCATTAAAGGTATGGGAAGGTTGTTGGTCCTCTTCACTGATAATAATTTTCTCATGTAAAACAACGTCAATGTGAATGCAGTCAGAATTCACTGCTTCCTTTGTTATCTCATGATTTACTTTTATCAATTCAAAGGAAGAAAAACATAATGGAAGATAATTTTCATTGGCAAGTCCATTGATTTATTCATATTCAACATCATTCTTGGAGGATTTCTGATTTGAAACATTATAAACATTTTGCTTCATCAATTTGAAAGAAGCAAAACATAATGGTAATGTTATTTCACCTAATTCACAAATTTCTTTATTTTCTTCACTACTGTCATATGCACATTTGCCTATTTATTTGGATTGTTGAAAACAATCATTTTCAGATTCAAAAAGTGCAACTGCTTGTTCTAGAGAGTCAACCTCATAGTCATCATTGTACTCATCATACCTAGGTTCACCAAAAATCTCTGTAATTTCATCAAACAGGAAAATTGAGGCAACATCTTGTTCTTCTACAAGCTGATCTGCAAATTCACATTCATGGCCATCTACAAATGTATTAATAAAATAGTCAGTTTCTTTCTCATGATGGCATGGATCTAAATTTAAATCAGTATCAAGGCAATTCGGGAGAGTAGCTTGTTCTTCAATGTGATCATCATTCTTTGCAAACACATCCTCATGACATCTTTCAATAAAACTTATGACACAGTCAGCCTCCTGCATATTATGCACAATCTCTAGTTCCTCAGCTTTCAATTTCTCATCCAAAATCTGACTTTGCAGCTCCCTACATGCTTGAATATTGTCTACAACTTCCTGAGCATTATTGAACATCTGTTGCAAACACATAGACTTCCTCTCCATTAGAAGAAAATATAAGTCTGAATGAAAGGTTGTTACATAATGGAGCATGGCAACAACTTCAGGAGGTTGGACTTCTTTAGGAAGTTTATAATAAAGAATAGCAAACCTCCTACTGAAATTTGAGATGGTTTCATCTTTCATTCTCCTCATGGCATAAAACTATGAAAGGAGTAGATCCCATGACTTTCTCTCACCCCAAAATCTACGGAAATATTCCCTCAATTCATCCCACGAGCTAATTGACTGAGGCTGCAAATGTATGAACCATGCTTTGGCATCTCCTTGTAAGGACTGATAAAATGCCCTCATAGACATATCATCATGTTTGATCTCAAAAAGGTCCATAAAATGCTGAAAGACATGAATATGTTTTTCAGTTGATTGTCCATCAAGCTCTCCATCGAACCTAGGAAGATACTTATAATATTTTAGAGGAAAGTTGTGAAGGATGGAAGGCAATTTAAGAGGATTGTATCTTTCTTGAATCTTGGAGGGTGCATGATTAAGAACAGAAGGTACAAGCTCAACTTTGGTTTCATTAAGCTCACAAGAATGATCATGAACATCATATCGCTCATAGGAAGGAGCTTGGTGAATATCGGTTATACAACAAGGAGGTATAGCTACAGTTTTCCATGGAGGATATACAAGGGTAGATCTTTGGGCTTCATTTGAATGCAGTAAGTGAAGAAATATTCTTTTGAAAAACTCAGGAAAGGACAAGAATATATTGATGAAACAGAAAAGTACTTTTTGGTCTAAACTTAATCTTGAGTACCTGATTTTTCCATACTTCTCTTCCATATCTCTATCAACAAGTCTCATTCTCCAGTGGAGTCTTTGAATCACATTTGAAGCTTGATTGAGTCGCCAGGTGAATGGTACACCCACCTTGTGTTTGACCTCTGTTCACCATCAGAAGTCAAAGCTGATCTTTGTCATTTTATCCCAGGGAAAATTTCACCTTAGTTCCCTAGCAACGACGCCAAAATGTTGACACTCTATAAACTTCATTTGGATGAGAAAACGAATGACAAAGGAAATATACAAACCAAATTTGAGGCCGTAAACTAGCCTTTCCGA
>JZKD02S1678244.1:405137-417589 GCA_000966675.3 Picea glauca | reverse complement strand
TTCCCAAATTCCCTACTTTTACCCCCCACCTAGAGTCTAAGCATTCCAGGTAGCTACTACCCTTACCCTTCCTAACATGGTGCTTTCCATCCGTGTATGGAATCTTCATCCACCCGCGATGGTTCCTCAACCATCTCTCCCTCCTCAGACAGAGGGAATACCAATGAAAATCCCATTACAAGCTCCTGCCACACCACTGCCACCCCCAACTGTTGGCACCACCACCACGGCTCAGGGCATATGGAGGAATAAAGAGCCCACATCTCCACTTCCTCCCTGAGTTCAACCTCCTTTTGCACTATGTGAAAGAGAAGGACACCCCACTAATAGATGTCCTACTCTTCCCGAGTTACACAATCTGATCTAGCTCCCTAGAGAAACCACATTGCTTGTCACTCCACCAAGTACGTCCACTGCTACTATGGAGTCCTCCACTGCAGGAAATAAAGGGTTGTGAACCAAATTTGCTTGTGCCATATGCTCAAAATATGGCCACTACACTCATCATTTCCCTGCTCTACCTAAATTTCACCAAACTTTAGCCACAGTACGCCAAACGTCTCGACCAGAGCCCTCTCAGCCACTCCCTATTGTGGCTCACATTACTGATATTTGATATATTTTGTCATCTATCCCTGAGAGAATGAGGTACCCTCCACAGTATTGGGACATTCACTATATTTCCAACGGTCCCTCACACCCTGTACACGATATCCCATCTACGTCCTCACCATTTGAGGACAATAACGCCTACCCATTGACAGTTCCCCTTGTTTCCTCACAGGACCCCCTATATTCTCTCACTTTTCATTGCGACAAAGATATCCTAGAGGAACTCACTACCCCTGATTGCCCATGGAATGTGCTCCATCATCAAGCATTTTTTCTTTCATAAGAGGCCTTTCACCCTCTTATCCAAGCTTCCATGTGCGCAATCGAAACCAAGGATTTTATTCCTTCGGGGCATAGACACTGGTTGAAAAACCCTATCCCTGCCCCAGATGCTTTTGAAGAAGGAAGCATGGCCAACATCTCCCCCACCGTCAAAATTGACATTTCCATTAAACCGAGAATTGTAGAAGAAATCACCATTGGCGCCGCATCCTCCCCTGAATAACTCATTGCTTATAAATCTCTCTTTCAGGAATACCGAGACATTTTTTCATGGTCATATATGGAGATTCTCGACCTCGATCCATCTATAATCGAACATCGAATAGACACTTGGCCAGATGTTGCCCCAGTTCCTCAAAAGAAATGCCCCCTTCACCCATCCAAAGTTGCGGCTATCAAAGCCAAAATTGACAAGTTACACACTGTTGGGTTCATTTACCCCATTGCGTACACTTCATGGGTCTCCAACCCCATCCCCATTAACAAAAAATAGGGCACTATTCGTGTCTGCACAAACTTTCACGATCTCAACCACGCTTGTCTCAAAGACAAATTTCCAACCCCTTCCATCTACCAAATCATCGATGACTGCGCCGACCATGAGGCACTGTCCTTTATGGATGGGTTCGTCGGCTATAATCAATCTCCAAATCTCTTCACAACTATCTCGACAACTCAACAACAATGACAGGTACAAATGAGGTGGCATTGTGGGCCCACTAGCCATATATAACCCCTTTTCCCAACTTCCACACCTTGTTACAAGAGCCCAGAGGGTTTGTTTTCTGATCCATTCTCAGCCACGAGATCCTGTTCCCACCATCTACACATTCACATTCCCCGGGTCATCATCTACACTTTGCCCCAGAGGAGCATTTTTCTCACATCATGTTCAGGTACACATACTCATGTTCAGTTTTATCAAATAATTGTTATATGTTCTTTATCTTCAGATATTGTTCACGTCAGGTATTTGGTTTCCATGTGTGCAGGTACTTGTTCTGCAAGCTTACAACCCCTTTAGGTATATGTTCAACACTGGCATGTAATTATTCCCTCTGTAAATCAATTGCATCTCCCAGTCATACCCTTTGACATTTACCTTTAGGGTCCTTACATCTGACTCTGCAGTACCTTTACCTCTTCCACATTTGGGTACTGTCACCCGGTAGCACTCCCCCCCACATGATTTGTCCCATTCATAGTTCCCCTTGGCCACTTGACACTCATGTTGATTTCACCTCCTAGGGATGGGAGTCTCGATAGTTTTATGCACTTCTAAGAATGAACCCCATCCTTCTTCTTATCATATTTCTATCTTTCCCAATGGACTCCTAGGTCATCTCATCTCGGTTCTATTGAATGCACCTCTATAGTGTCATTACCCCTCCACCTCATCCATCATCAGTTTTCCCATCTATAGATTGTCCTCCATTCTCTTACCTAATACAGAAACCCACCCATGGGGCCCCCACCCTCCACCAACTTTCTTCCACAAACTTGTGCCTTAACAAGCCAAAACATCTTTCATTGGGGCACCCGTTTCTGTATCTGTATACTCAACCCAAATTATTCTTTATTTCTTTGGTAATTGTAAAAATCCTTTGTTTTTCAACATTTACTTAGATTTTTCGTCGCCACCCTTGATGGACTTCTTTTTCCTGTCAAAGAAACCCATGTCGCCCTCAGTGGGGGCATCCACTCTCTTTTCATATCGACATTGTTCACAAACCCTGAGTATCCCAAGTCCATGTACCCATGATCTTTGAGTTTGTTCACTTTGTTAGCCTCTGGCAAAGTTTAACCCAGTATCTAGTCATCCCCCTGACACTAGATCCAATTTTATGGTGGCTTCCACTCATCCTTCAAAAATTCCACAACCAAGGGAAATATTAAGTCTCTCTAAATCTTGACTTCGTTCATGTTACCCGTCAGTATCTGATATCATCTATTACTCAATGGATTTCACGAAGCCCTTTTATTCTTGGATTCATGTCTCCCTTTATGTCGACATTAGCACAGTTTCTAGCAGGGCAATAGTATCTTGACTCTCATTTCCTATATAACAAGGAGTCTCGGACAACACAGAGAGAATCATCATTGCTCTTTGATTCCATTGACCCCAATAACATTCGACTTCAACAAACTCTCATGTTATGGTGGGTCTTACCATGTGACTATTGCAGTTGTTTCATACCATCCGAAGACCTCTGAATTCGTCAGTCCATCAATGCCTACGAGTCATCGAAAATTCTTACAGTCGTCCTTGCCTCACTTGAGAGTCCGTTCACCATTCATAACTATCATCTGCCATTATGAACCACCCCCAAGGGCACTGCAGTTATCTACATCAACATACATCTTCAGTTACAAGCTCACATTTTGGTTACATGACATGAGCATGGGGCATGCCCACCTTGTTTGTACACATATTTTTTTTTTCTCCCTCGAGAAAGGTTTGTATCCCACAATTTTCCCTCTCCCTTCGGCGGATCACTCTTGCAATTCCTCTCTTCACTCTTCATTACAATGGCACTCTCAATAAAAAGAAACATTGATGTATTTCGGCTAGACATATTCTTCTAACCTCAAACATTAGGGGGCATCTGTTATCACTAAAATATCGTCTGCAACATTGCACCCAAGTGGTTAAGGAAACACAGTAATTCCAACAGCAATTAGTTCACCTACAACACTAAAATGCATTCAAAAGGAAAAAAATATATACAATTGGGTCAAAAATTGACATGCGCAGATTCACCAAAGGAAACGCCTGCACAGTGCACAGTGTGTGTGGGCCAACAAATCCCTCGGTGTGCATAAAGCGCCAAGTGCATGATTGTGTATGAGAAAAGCTGAGCACTTCTTTGAAAAACGCATTTATGGATCTTGTCGTCCCCTCAACCACTTATGGACTAGCTCCCAACACGATTTGACCCTCATATATGAGAGAAATCTGAATGGGAGGTTGGTCAAGGACTAGAGGGTGCCCTAAAAGGCCCCTTGTTCACACCAAGAACCAATTACATTTTTCCTTGAAGAAATGCTATAAATAAGAGCCATGGGTGCACTAAGAAACCAAGATCTTCATTGTATTGTTATGCTGCAAGAATTCTCCCTTGAGAATCCTCTTTTCTCTTTGGAGCCTTCAAGTACCATTGCAATAGGCCATTCCACTCACCTCTTGAGGGAATAGGCATTGTTGTTTCTTCACCATTTTCCATTTCCTTCCATTGTATGAAGATCTCTCCATTAGGAAACTCAAGAGCCCTCCCAAGGAGGAAGAGGGGACTCATAAGTCCTCATTTTTCTCTACGGTGTTTTTCCTACTAATCTATTGATCCATTGGTAGCATTATGTTGGTAATTACTTGATTTTCATGGTTCTAAGTTTTGCATGCTTTATAACTTTTATTTCTTAGTTGTTTTAGTTTATTTATTTGTTTATTACATGTGTTTGGATTGTTTAACCCACTCACAAACTTTTGTCTTGTCTAGCAGGATCATCTAGACATGCAAGTGTTGTTGTTTTGCTCACCCAAGTGACAAAACCAACACAACAATTTGAATGTATGCAGCCCGCCAAAGGTCGACATATTAGCTAGGCCAGGAATGTAATGCATGGAGGATGATTTTACTCACAAAGAATAGTTCAAAGAATATAGAATATTGAATAGAGAATCAGCCGACAAAGGCATAGATGGGAAAGGGTGTTTTCTGATCGTATGGGGAAAATAAATGCCAAGAAATAATTATGGATTTAATCAGGCTATGATACCACTATCAGGCCAGGAGTGGGAAGAAAAGTAACTCCACACTGATGTGTTTTGCATTAACCAGATAGGTGCATAAATAAAATTAAAATGATTGTTGGTCTTCCATAACAAATGACCCTTCCTATCACCTACGACTCTTCATATTTACAACTTATGTTACAAGTAACGCCATCACAAGGATTATGTGTCCAACAATTGTAGTCACTATTGATTTGTTCCCTCTTGCATGCTACTTGTGAACAAATCATTGTCAAAAAATAGTGTCTCAACGATATTGATAGTTGGTGAAAAGATTCATCACTGCCACTAAACATTCATTCCCATCCTCCTTCTAGTTTAATATTCTTGGAATCCATACATTGTAGTTGTACTAGCTAGATAAGACCCCATATAATGGATGATATTGACAACAACCCTACTTTATCTAGCAATCCTCATGTCATGAAAGATTAATTCTTTGATCTCCCTAAGGTAAAGAGTGAATTCATTAAAATAAGTGGCAAGAAAAGAGGATCAACTAATATAGGTCAATCAACCAATCCAAACACCAAGTTGTCTCTTAAAAATCAAGCATCATACCTAATCCCAAACCCAAGTACTTCAAGCCTTGTAAATAAAGTAAAAGTCCTAAATATAATTAAATAATTAACTAAACATTATGAGGAGAGGCAACAAGAGGACATTAAAAATCTTGTTAGGGAAATTGGACTCCATGGAAGAGAGGAAATATAACTAAGTGTTTATTGGGAGCAAGTGCAATCCCTCCTCTTTACCCCTTCAAATAAAAAAATAGATTATGGTCAAACAAATCTCTTCCAAGTTGTTGTCACAATAAAATGGGAAATGAGGGATATCTTTGCAAGCATGGGCACAAGATTTGAACGTGAGTTTAATGTTCAGCAGGATAAGTTGAAACCATGCTTAGTTGGTTCAATGAGTTTTCCCATTATCTTATGCCACCTGTCCACTAAATCAAAATTGTCCCTATCCTCATATCTTCCACTAATGTTGGTTGTGTAGAGGTGTCCAGTACGCCTCCTTGTTTCTTATACTTGGACATAAGGAATGATTACATGTTTTGTAGTTGGAAAACTATCCATGTACATATAACACTCTCCACTGCAAGAGAAAATTAGTATTTCATTGATTATTTGAAGGAAGCATTGTGATAAACTCAATATGAGTATTGATTTATCATTACTAAATCAACACAATGGTCTAAGGACATACATATTTCTTCCAAAATCTAGCAACCCAACTATCACTCAAACAAGTTATCCAAACATATAGCCATAAATTAACATCAAAGAGAGCAATCTAGGCTTTACAAAATTCAATCGGTCAAACTGAGTTTAATATCTAGCAAATCAACCTCACTATGAGGTTAGTGCCATCATGGGTAAACCCACACCAATATATATGGGAAAGATTCCTCATATAAACAAACTCATCATGGGATTACAATTTTGTTTCAAAGTGTTGTGAGCAAGTATAAAAAGAGACATTATAGGCACAATCAGTGGCTCTAAAAGTCATGCTTAACCTCCATTTTAGTGTATCAACATTTTCTATACACAACTAAAAATTTTCGACATTGAGTATATGGTTTAGTGACTTTATTTCAAGAAGTTCACAATTTCTTACTTCTAGAACTTTTATTAGATGTTCACACTTTTTCTTTTCCTTATCTCTAGACCTCTTAATGTGCAATATTGGGAACCCTATCCCACTTATCAACATCTTAGTAACAAATGTGAATAACCAACAACGTTTTATTTTCCTCTTTTATGCTACTTGTGAACAAATCTCTGTCAAAAAATAGTATCTCAACAATAATGATAGTTGGTCAAAGCCACTACCACTAAGAGTCATTTATATCCTCCTTCTAGTTTAATCTCTAAATCCATACATTGTAGTTCTATCACCCAGAGAAGGCCCCATATAATGGATGATATTGAAAACAACCCTACTTTCCTTAGCAGTGCTCATATCACAAAATATTAGTTCTTTGATCCCCCTAAGATGAGAGTGAATTAATCAAAATAAGTGGTAAGAAAAGAGGGCCCACTAAGATGGGTCAATCAACAAATCCAAACACTAGGGTATCTTCTAAAAATAGAGCATCATACTCAATCCCAAACCCCATCCCTTTAGGCCTTGCAAATAAATTAAAATTCCTAGACATAATTGAAGAATTAACCTAACAGTATGAGGAAAGAATGGTAGTAGGAGGACATTCAAAATCTTGTTAATGAAATTGGACTCCATGGAAGAAAGGAAATATAACTGAGTGTTGATTGGCAGCAAGTGTGATCCCACCTATTTACCTACTCGAATCTAAAAATAGCTTATGGTTAGACAATTCTCTTCCAAGTTGTTGTCGCAAAAAAATGCACAATTGGGGATATATTTGTAGGCATGGACATGAAATGGAAGACATTGTTTAAGCAATCCATCACTAGCTATTGACTATCAACTAAGAGATTGATAATCTACAACAATAGATAGACTCAATTGACAACATTAAAACCTCCAGGGTTGTTATTTATAAAATATATAAGCAATTGATCCTTCTAATCCAAAAGTTCCTTCACACACCCCCAAAGTTGGCCTTTGGGAATCTCAACAAAGTTCACCGGACTATTCTGACTTGAATCATGACAATATCCTGCAGATAATACTCCAACAATAGCTCATCATGAAAAATGCAATTAAAAATCCAAAGTGAATGGTTTCCATATCGAATAAGAAGATGCAATTACCTAGATTCCAAGTCCCAACCAACTATTGTGATCCACAAAGCCAAGAAGTGTTCTCAATGGGACCATCCAGAACCCTAAATGCACATCCAATCCTGCAAATATTGAATAGGATCTCCTCGACAAGCCAACTAATTGTCAATGAAAAACAACCTAAATGAACAAATGGACCTTCCTTCAAATGTTTTTGGATAGTAGAAGAGTTGTAAGGCTTGGAATCATAGTAGATGTTTTTGGACAACACCATTGCACTAGTACATTCGTTTTTCAAGGAAAACCCCCAGGGGAACCCAAGGGATGCTTTTCTACATTTATGGATGCAATTGCTAGTAAACTCATTGGATAGACTATTGTAGGCCTGGAGACATTCCATCTCCGTCTCAAATGAAAATTTGATGGCATTCATGTGTTTTTCATGCATTTCATTTTACGTTTTATGTAAATTCATAAATGTAAATTTCTTTTGTATTGTTATATGTGAATTTCTCCATTACAATTTTTTTTTTTTTTTTATATATATTTTGACCATACAATTTTGGGCTAAGAGGGTGCCCTGCTCACTCTCATAGAGTTTGGTCTTATTATTCTTTCAAGGATTGCACCACTGACAACATTAAAAATGAAGGAAGTGGGAAGAATGAGATGACGGAGGATATGGTAGAAGTTTCTTGTAACGTCCCCTATTACCAATAGACCCAAAAATTTGCTCAGAAACCACAAGGTAATGTGCGCAGTCCCAAGCTGAGTTGCGCCACGCATTTTTTCTTCTCTGAAACCAATTATAATAGCAGAAATATCTCATGTAAACAAGTTGCATGTGCAACCCTCCTTGTACCGCGCACACCGTTTGTTTCTCATTTGTGCATGCAAAACTATTCCCCAACGCACACGATAATTATTTTAGGGCACACACGATGATTTAAGCCTCGTGATGGAATCTCGTGACCTTTGCTATAGAAATTAATCTAACAGATAAAATTTACTAACGGTGATGCCCTACATATGCAACAATTATGCAAAACTAACAATAACATACACAACCATGCATAATTACATACAAATTCAATAAACATAAATAACTTAAACATAAACATGAAAAGAAGTATAGAAACACACATAAAAGACCATTATCTTTTGTTATAAATCACCAATTGTGTGCAGACCTTAGACGTTCCTCCCAACCATAGACTTTGTTGTTCACACACTCTCAAGAGTAGATCACCCTCGAGTTGGGGCTATGATTCCACAAAGACAAAGGTTACCTAAGCCAAACTAAGCTCTAACAAACAACTCAATAAAGAACAGGCTCAACAGTACATTCCAACAATAGTTCCCAACTCACAGCCTATCATTCCCCACAACTTGTCCCACCAAAGGAAATGTACCTCCTTCTCTGCTCAACAATCCTTCAGGTTGTCCCACTTCCCTTCCAGGGCTTCAGCAACAAGTCATCTAGGAATTCTCGGAGCTCTGTAGCACTTGGAACGCAAGGTTGCTCAAGGAGTTACAACACCCACTGACCCACACATGAGAAAACCATTCCCAACAACTCTCTCACCTAGAGAGAATACTACACGGGTCTGACAACCTGCTTCTTCAACCCAAACCACCAAGGATTTACTCGATAACAATCAACTTTAGCTTCAACTCACACTCCTCAACCAAGGTGTGGGTGATGGATGCAAGAATGAGTGAATGATGCTAAGAATGATGAATGATGGAAAATACACCAAGTTCCCCAAATTATACTGCATGTTCCTATCTTGACACTTGTCACTCTAGGAAATTCCTTTGGCTCCACTTGTTAATCCGTTCCTCTCACTTGGGAACTTATGATAAAATTAGAACATAAATCTTATGACTTAGGAATAATATTTTTATTCCTTGACTTAAGCCCCCATGACTT
Organism: Picea glauca; assembly: GCA_000966675.3. NCBI lineage: Eukaryota > Viridiplantae > Streptophyta > Pinopsida > Pinales > Pinaceae > Picea > Picea glauca. The sequence goes on along the minus strand of JZKD02S1678244.1, from coordinate 408,255 downwards.
AACCCCTTTTCCCTAGCACCCTTTCCCTGTTGTGGATTCCTAGCCCCCCATACTCTGTCCTCTGACTTGGTCTATAGCAGTGATGTATTTTTATTAATAAAAACAAGTGGGATTACATAACACATTTTGTTAAGCTTGTCGGCCTAATCACACAGGCACTATAGCCTCAAAATATATGCATATATACAAAGGCATTTTGGCCTGAACATCTTGTCTCAACAACCTATAAAACATATGTACGTTTACAACTTGGGGTTCGTTCCAAGGATATTACATTTTGGATGAAAAGGATAATATTAGAGTGATTGTGATTATGACCAAGAATTAGAATCTAAGTTCTCACTTTCATTGCTCAACCCACTTCTATAGTCACTACAATAATTAATTAAAATCTCCATGATCACACTCACTACATTGAACTTCTAACGTAGCTACTCGAACCACTCGAACCGCTATCACAATTCCATCACCATGCCATAGGTGATGCCATATGCATTATAAAATGAAAGAGTTACTTATACTAGTTACTACACCTCTACAATTTTATTACAAGATATCTAAATCATTAAATGGCAAATTGATTTTTATGCCTATCACATTCAACGTAACAAATTTACAGCTAGTTGTAAAACCATATCGTAATGTATCAACATAAATGGATATAAAGGTAGCTTGAAAAGTTTCGTAAACAATAAAAGTGAAGAATGTGGCAAACATCGAGGTGGACAGTTGCGCTTGAAAAAGCAGGAGATTCCAATCCTACTCGACCGTTCGAACATTTTGTGGGCCCAACTCTTAGGCAGTGTGCATTTTGTAAGGTAGGCACCATATAGATGAATAGTGAAATGTGTGCTAGCAAGGATAGAATTTGAGGGGTAAATTATTTAGCCGAGATAGAATTTGAGGGGTAAATCATTTATTATGGGATGATTGGTTTATTATATATGATTAAATTTTTTTTTTTTTATGAATGTTAATATTTAAAATGTAAAAAATGAGTAGTGGATTTCTTAAAACCATTAAATTTAATATATTGTTGAAATGTGGGTCAGAAATGGAATTTGAGAAGTAAATTATTTGTTATGAGGTGATTTGTTTATTAAATATGATTAAATTATTTGTTATGAGGTGATTTGTTTATTAAATATGATTAAAAAAATTTCATTAATGTTAACATCTGGTAGTAGTAGTGGAGTCATTTTGAAAGTAAAGTAGGTCATTTCAGGAAGAATAGTGGATTTGTTAAAACCATTAAATTAATATATTGCTGAAATGTGGGTTAGATGAAATGGAATTTGAGAAGTAAATTATTTGTTATGAGTGATTTGTTTATTAAATATGATTAAAAAAACTCCATGAATGTTAACCTAGCAGCAGTGGAGTCATTTTGAAAGTAAAGTAGTCATTTGAGGAAGAATACAATGCACGGGAACACCATGGACACTTTGAGACAGTCTTCACGTGGACGGTGGAACAACATATATTATCAAACGCGTTGGATTTGACGTTCATTGGAGCGTTTTCTCCATTTACACGTATAAAGTTAAAGGCGTTTAAATAATTAAACTGTCTGAGGTCCTTGATACTTCCCCACATAGTAGATGATATGGGGTGGAAAGCAGCAGCCCGAAGGACTCGTAGCCAGGCTAGAACTCGTGACCTCTCCCCAATCTGGAAAAGTGTGCGCACGTCTTTGCCGTTCGAACTATCCCTCGTGACTGAAGCTATGTTAAACTTAATCTCATTAATGAGATTAAGTCCAGACTATGTTGGACTTAATCTCATTAATGGAGTTGGTGGACTTGTGTAATCATTATATTGGCATCTAAATTCATATGGTAGACACTGAATGGCATTTCAAATCAAATGAATTCAAATAATCAAACCTTCGTTGTTGTCTTTCATAACTTTGTAATATCCTATTATTTTTAATAATGGGTGAAAAATATTCCACTATGTTGACATTTAAAATCATATAGTGGAGAATGGATGGCATTTCAAATAAAATGATGAACATTAAAAAAAATATTTTTTATCTTTGTTATAATTTTATCAATAAATAATAAATAAATGAAATATCTTACAATGTTCATTATTTGAAATTAACATTTTATTTTATCTTTTGTCTAATTCGATGAATAAATAAAATGAAATGTTATTATAAGTTAATTATTTGATTTGAAATGTTATTCATTTGATTTGAAATATTATTATTATACATTATATTTTTTATTTAATTTGATGAATAAATAAAATGAAATGTTATTTTAAATTTATTATTTGATTAGAAATGTTAGTTCAAGTGGTAAGAGGTGCGCACACTCTTTCGGTAGAGGGAGAGGTCACCGGTTCGAGTCTTGCTAGAGTCCCTGGGATTGAGGTTTAGCATCCCATATCATCCACTAATTTGGTTTTTGGGTTGTTTGTGATATTAAAAATTGTTGTTAGAGTATATTGGGATTGTGCTCAAGAGAATTTTTTGATATGAAATTTTTTTATAACAAAATTATAATTTTTTTTTATAAAATATTGTAATTTAGAAATACTTTTTTATTAGATACTTCAAAGACATTTAGAACAATGAATTTCAATTTTTCTTAAATTTTATTGTTCTTTTAGATTATGGATTGCTCAAACCATGTGATTTTCAAAATTTTGCCATTGATTAATATTGTTGTTTCAAAATGACCTTATCTTTATAGTGATTATAGAAGGCATATTCATTAAAGTTTCACAAATGGTCATCAATGGTATAGTGACACTACATTTACTAAGCTTGCAATAAGCTTACCTTGAGTATCTTATGCCACTATAAGGAAATCACTTTCTAGCAAAGATTTTTTGTTTTTGCAAAGGTTTGTAGTGTTTCAAGGTTGGGAAAAAATTTCAAAAAAAAAATCGTTAAAACTTCGGCCATTGGTAGTGTGGGTTTTAACAGATTTTCATTATAGCTAAAAATTATGGGCAATCAGAGGTTCTAGCAAAGTTTTTTTATAGGTGTGCTTATATTGATAATGAACATCGATGCTCCAAATACATATAATATGCATCAATGCTCCAAATATATATAATATACATCAGGGTGCTAATATTTGATATGCACTTGAGCCTCAAAATA